>VZTH01018832.1:510818-601137 GCA_013397815.1 Aleadryas rufinucha
GCCCTGCGTTTCTTTTCTTTTTTTCTTTTACTTTCCAATCCTCCCTTCCGCTTTTTTTTTTTTTTTTCTTTTTTTTTTAGTGTACTAAAATAGCTAAAATAACTCATACATTGTTTTGGAACTTCTAGTACTTCTGTTATGCGGCAACTTGCCTTTAAAAAGGGAAGCTTGACTGGCCCAGCCTTCGAGGAGCTGGAAAGTAAGGACTTATGCAGTGCAGCATACAAAAGAGATCTAGACTCAGCCTTGTAAAGAAAAACATCTAAACATTTATGTGATTACTAGGAACAGCATATTCTCCTGCACCCATGTGCTTCTGGATGCATTCCAAGATATTAATAGCAGTAGTGGCAGGGCTGTACGTTATATTGTTATTTCCTCCTTGGAGAGAACAGAATGTTAGACTGTGAGAATATGACATGGAAACTATGTGAGTTGGCTGCCCTCTTCTACTTTATTTACTCCTTAGATCTTTCTGACTTTGGGGCTTTTGCAGTCACTTTAAAAGGGATTTGATTTTTGCCCAGGAAAAAGATTACTGGAACTTCTACTCTGGATCAGATGATGGACATTAACCCTGGTTTCTGTCTCTATATGTTGGAAACAGAACAGACCTGAGTAGTCAATAATGTGTTAGACAAAGGCAAGATCTTAAATTTACTTCCCTTTTGAGTTACAACAGTGATCAATACATGTCAATAGGTAAAAACATCTATAAGCTTCATTATTTTTCATCTTATTTGTACAGAAATAAACATTACACCTTCTGATAAATGTCCTTTCATTTTATCATCTGTCTCAGTGAACTAGTCAATGACGTGTCTTCCATGAAACTGATCTAGGACTCAGCTAAGAGCAGGCCAAATGCTGCAAAGAGACAGGCCTAAGAAGCCAGGCAGAAAATAGTAATTTCGTTTTTTATTATTGTTAGAGCAAGGGCTGTCCACTTGCTGAAAATCTGCCATTCTGCCACTAAATGGGAACCCAAGTGTCTCTTAAATTGCCTTAGTCTGGATGGAGTCCAGGTACATTTTCCAAGACTAGGTTTTTAAATTCATGGTTTTCCCAGCACCCCAATGAGGAGGTAATGCTCCTGCAAGCTGCAGATCCCTTTTTTCTACACCTTCTCTACTTTCTTGTGTTTTCCTGCCCTTTGCACCATGCTGGCTCTGGCAACAAAACAACCATCCACATGGTGCCTTGAAAAAGCAGATCAGGGAATTGATCCAGTTTGAAACTAGCTGTTATAAGGGCTCAAGCCTGTTTCCTGCTGCTTTTCACCTCTCAGCTGTACCAGATTTCACTGGTCAGGTGCACAGGGTGGAGGTGAGGAGGGTGAGGGAAGGGAGGAAGATAGAACTGCATCTACCCGCAGCACTACTATTTTATGCTCTTTAAAGTATTTTTGTAAGTATGGGCTAGGACACTGTCAAGATTGCATTTCTTGGCAGAAATTTTTTTCTGGAGAAGTAAGATTTTACTAGTTAGTGCCCCTAGTCCCTCCAGGTTTAGGAAATAAACCCTGTATCTCAAGACAGAGAAGATTAGTATAAGTGCACTCTCTGTGAACAGCAGCCAGTGTAGGCTTAGAGGATGTGTTAAAGCAAAAGTAAAATTATTTCAAACTAAAGGCAATGAGGAAGGATTAAAGGACATTGACAAATTGTAGATGTATGGTAATAGCTGATAAATTTATTTCTACCCCAAACTAAAGGATTGCTTCTCTTGTTCTCCAGATTACAATAATAGTGCAGATTAAGTCAATAGTACCTGTTAAATGTTGAAATAACATTGCATTTCAGGGGATATGCATTCAGTAATCCACGTAGTACCTTTCAGTTTTCCATGCAATGTTATCTGTTACAACATGGTAACACTTTGAAGGGCAGATGCTGTCTCACCATAAATTGACAATGGGGTGGCAGGGAAGATGCAAACTTTTGGTTTTCATTTCTCTCTGATGTAGAAAGGGAGCAATCAGCAGTTCCTATTCTCTGAAGACTGTATGGCTTGTTCTCCATGGGACAGATGGTACAAGATAAGGCTTCCCACATCATTTAAGAGAAGCTGTTTCCCGTGGACAGATTTTTCTATGGATAGAATCAAATTGTATACCACCGGCAGAATATCTAAGGCACCAAACTTCATGCAGTTGTGTTTACACAGCTTATTGGAGGTGGTGTTTGGCATAACCTAGCCCCTCTCCACCTGACCTGTCATCATCATTCAAGTTTTAAAATCCTAGAAAAAATTGCCTAAGTTAGTATGACTGGCTCTAAAATACTTCTAGATTTTTATTTAGAAAGAGAAGATTATCATTTTTTGTTCATAGCAGAAAGTACTACAAATGCAAAACTTTTGCTTTCTGAAAGCAATCAATTTTTTCTTATTATTATTTCATTTTCTCCCAGTGTGAAATCACCTTGAGAGTCCTACTCATTACTTATGTGATAAAACAGCGCTTCTGTGTTCCCTTTAAGATTGTTCCAGTAGAAGCACATTACTTTTCTGCTTGAATGAAAAAATGCTTGACTGCAATTGGATCCGAACTGTCTCATGCAGTTTCTCTTTGGGATCTTGCTTTAGGTTTCTTTGCAAAAGCTCGTCCAAGACCAGCTGGTCCAAGATTGCTGCTGTAGCTATTCAGATGCCTGGTACTACAGGACAGTTTTGAAAATACCAACTGATGTGCAGGTTTAACACCATATGAGGTCTGTCTCAGAGTGTCAGGAACTATAGAGCTGATGTGCAGACCCTTGCCAGTGCAGCAGAAAAAGGACTCCTTGGTTCTGATGCTTTCCAAAACTTGCTGAAGAAGGTGCTCCTTGAGAAGACCAACCTCAAAAAGCCAGACTTTCTTGGTAGATATGAAAGGAACTTAATTTCCTAATAAACCAAGTATCCAGGCATCAAGAAGATTTGTGAAATGATGATACAATATATAGTCTTGTGCATGGCATTGTGCAATAAGACTCATTGCCTTTTTTACTTTCTGCCACTGTTCACGGTGTCTGACAGCAAGGAAAATAAGGTGGCATATATGCAGGACTGTAAAGACACTCAATGATGTATGTATTTTCAGTTTGTTTGCTTTGGAGGCTCTTTATTTTTATTTTAAGTGAAGTAATGTACTCAAAAAATATTTTTAATATCTAATTGCCGTGGTACCTTCCAAGATTTTGCTGTGGTACCTTCCAACAAATAAAGACAAACTGTCACCCTTGCAGAGTGACCTCATCAGAAAGTTACTTTTGGAATAGCAGCTGCAGCAAGTGTTAATCTAGAGAATTGTCAAGGAAATAAGGGGGACTAACTCACTTTCCTGGAGTGTCATTTAGGATTATATTAAATATTCTAATAATGTGCAGACCCCAGCATCCAGAAGCTGTCACAGGAGTATCAGAGGAATCAGGGTTTGCGTAACAACAGGAGGGGGTATCCTTGATATGTTTCCTTGTGTTCTCTTGTTCCCAGTTCTCCCTGTGACTGGAATGGAAATTCTAAACCACTGAACACGGCAGCAAGCAAACCCACAGAAGGCAGCTGGCAGGTGGGCAGCAAGTGGTCAAGACAGCAGGAGAACACCAATACATTTTATGCCTTAACACTCAATATAGCTCTTAAGATATTTCAGAGCATGCACAATCTGCACAGAAGACCGTGGCTCAGATGTCCAGACACATGGAGAATGAGCATGTAATCTTGTATCTACACATCACTCTGCTTTCCTGAAGACTCTGTTTTTTGAGTACTGAAAGATCTGTTTAGTAGTCAAGAGAAACCTCAGCTTACGAGGAGTTTCTTTTTTTTGCCTGCAAATGGAATGTTCATTAAACACCCTTCTGTGATGGTTTTGATGGACAAAGTGACCTTCATCTGGACAGTTCATGCAAATGAATTCACCACGTAACCTTGTTTGACCCTAGAGGGTCCTTTTGAGGGAAAGGGGCTACTGCATGCCCAGTAACCATTCTGGTGCTCTGCAGAATTAAATGTGTTTATAAAGTTAGATAAAATATTGTGTCTGTGATTGCTTTTATTTTTTATTAAAAAGAATTTAGAGGCAGCTAAACAGAAAGAAGCCAAAAAAACATATAAAGAAAATAATATCCAAAAATCCTGGGACATGCTAGAAAACCAGCAATCAAACAGGAATGATAATACAAAAATCAATAGGAAAAAAGACATACTGAATCCAATTAACTTTGAATTGATTGTAGAGAGAAAAACAAAACCAATTTTGATTGCTGTCTCTAATATTTGATCCTGAGAACAGTGTGCTTATTTAAAACATTCTCATAATCAGTTTCCTTTATACTGTGCCTTTTCCTCTGAGAATGTGCCTTACACCACATTTGTCATTTATGTCAGAACAAAATAAAAATAAAAACAAGAAGCTGATATAATCAGTTTCAGTTTTGAGAACTAAAGTAACAAAAGCACAATCAAAGACATGAAAAGATAATTAGTAACAATGAATACAAAAATGGCAGCTTAAAGCCTCTTTCAGATTCAGTAATATGTCAGAGCAGGGCGAAGGAAGCAGAGACAATGAGAAAAATGTTTCTTCTCAACGGAGTGGACAATAAATTCAGACCACAGCTAAGGGCCTAACCAATATTTCAGTTAAAATTCTTGAGGTTAGAGCCTAACACCAAGTATTCAGAGGCATTTTTATTTATTCACCTAACTGCTACTTTTCTACCTTACATTTCCAAGTGATCAAATAGCTCTGACTGTTGTAAAACTTTTTATATCAAGAAAAAGGTCCATATACAAACCTGGATCAGACAAGTTGTTAAAAAAAGTAAACAATAAGGCAGTGCCAAGACCTTTTAGGACTTTAAATTTCATAAGAAACATAATTAAAAACAACTAATGACAGACAAAAATTGACTAGCATTATGAAAACATCTGTTCTATCTTTGATTTCTTTTATTCACTACTAATAGTCTTGAAGATTCATTGACTTCCTAGGCAAATGAGGATGATGTCATTATCAAAAGTGAAAACTCAGAAAAATGGGTAAATTTAAGATATGCAGTAGTACAAATCTCGGTGATATTTAGCAGAGAGAGTGCTGAGAATGCTGATCTTTTGTTTCTTATCAACTGTGAAGTACCTACTCACAAAATATTTTTATTAACTTACTGGGCTGAGGTTAATCTCTCCTTACATCTAAAAGTTGAGTATAATCTAAGCTTGTTGTCCAATTTGATTCTGTTGTGAACAGGAAACATTGGATGCCTAAGGCGGGTATCCAAGGAGGTGAAATAAATTGTCCTTTAAATGTGCTTGCTTCTCAGCCAGTGTAAAAAGCTTGAAGGGCTCATCCGCTGTTAGACAGTTAAACTTAAGTAAGAGGAATCACAGCTTGACATCCAAATCTACAAAGGCATCTGTTGGTTTCAGTGGTATTACACTGAGAGATCTGGCTTCAAAATGCTACAGTTCATAAACTCAGTAGCTTTGGACACTGTGATAAAACATGCAAATCCATGAGCATTTCTTGCAAGACACATTCCTGAAACGTCTCCTCTCTTGGGTTTATTTTTTTTTCTCCATCCTCTCACTCAAGTAAGGCTTCGCCATGATAACATATGCATATAAAGACAAGAATAAGCAATGAACCTGTATAGTCACAGGGGAAAGCATGAGTAAATCACCTTCATTATCAAAATAATAATTATTTTAGGCACCAGAAAAACATTCTTACTTTTTGGAAGGGTGGAACTATAGAAAAGGAAACTGGAGTTGTAGCAGTGTATAAAGTGCTGGTGGCATGTAACAGCAGGTCCTGCTCTACTCTGCACTGCTGTGGCCTTACCCTGAATACTGTGTGCAGTTTTGGGCTGAGGTCACTTGGTTTATTCAGCCTGGAGGAGACAGAGGGGAGACCTCATTGTGGTCTTCAATATCCTCATGAGGAAAACGAAGGACAGGTACCAGTCTCTTCACTCTCATGACCAGTGGCAGGACTTGAGGAAATGGCATGAAGGGGAGTCAGTGGAGGTTTAGGTGGATTTCAGAAAAAGGTTCTTCACCCAGAGGGTGGTTGGGCAGTGGAACAGGCTCCCCAGGGAAATGGTCACAGAACCAAGTCTTACAGAGTTCAAGAAGTGCTTGGACAATGCTTTCAGACACATGGTGTTATACCTGGTGTTGTCCTGTAAAGGGCCAGGAGTTGACTTTGATGATCTTTGTAGATACGTTCCATGTAGGCATATTCTATGACTCTATGATTCCATGATTCTATAACCTGTCAGTGAAGACCTGCAGAGAGTAGATCCTATTGATCCTGACTCAGGACATGAAAGGATGATTTGGCTTGCTGACCTCTGACATCCTATTTGTTACAATATTTTGAAAAGTCTTCTTTGCATTTGAAACAATCCTGAGCTTACATAGGACACATATGACGATGTCCAGCCATATTTTATAATTCTCTGTCAGTGCTGCAGAATAGAGACTGTCTTATTTCCATCTGCCAAGGCTTGAGCAGGGCTGTGCATGGACTAAGGTGTTACTCAATGTATTTGGAAAACTTTAAACTGAAATATTGAAATGGAATTTAGCAAAATTTGAACAGCTGAGCAGGATCACAGCTTTAGGCTTGGGTGTCTGTGTGTTCTGTGCAAGTCCCAGTTTTGGTAAGTCCCTTTGGCTCTGCCGATGTTGTGGGATGTGAAAGCGCCTGCCAGCTTCTGCATCCTTGAAACTGAATCTAGTCACATACCATCTGCCTTTCCTCCTCAGGCTGTGGTCTTCAGCCAAAGCATATTAAGGCATCCAAGAAGACAGTGACAGCACGTTTCAACAAATCCCCTAAATGAATGGGGGGTGCAGGACTGGGTGAAGTAGGGTACCATCAAGGACATGCAGCACAGAATAAGTGATCCCTCAAGCCATATGAGTAGAGACAATATACTCATCGTTCCCGGGCAAGCCAGTGGTGGATATTGAAAGAGGGATATTCTGCCCTTCAGTGTAGGCATGGTCTCTCTGAATCTGGCACAAGCAGCTGCCCAAAATTAAATATGTAAGTAAGTAAAGGTTCTGAGGAAAAGAAATGTTTTCTAATCAATTTCCATTAGATAGAAAGATGTTATGGATAAGTAGGTGGTAAGGTTTTCTGCCAGTGAAATAATACATCTATGTCATGACCATCAATTGTTGTCAGAAATGTGTGCGTGGTCTGGAAGACTTTTTTACAAATTGACAGTGACTGGTCAGGCTGAAAGCAGGTGTATCTAGTTGAATCTATTCTGACCTTTGGTTCATGGCATATGCTCATGTCATGTCACATTACCTCATCATATCACAAAAGCTAAATGTCATGCAGTGTCACATCCTAACCTAAGACAGCTCATCAGTCCCACTGTTGTCAGATTATGTATAATGTAACAAATGCACAATAAATACAATGTCCTGTATATTATTTTAGCAGTTATCAGTCACATAAGAAGTTGAAAGCAATATTCATGTAGATGAAAAGATACAGCATAATTTCTTTGGAAACTCTCTGGGGCTTATATACTGTTATTTCCATAAATCATTTTGCTGTGTGTCAACAAAGATTTTGAACAATTCTCCTCAATACTCAGAACTCCAAGCCCTTGGAAATCTGCTGCTTAGGACTCCCTGAATTATTACCACGTTTAAGGTGAAAGTTGCACCTGAGGGCAACTGGCCAATAAACCTGTTCTTGCCTTCTGCTTGTGGGATTGCCCTTCTTATTACGCTCCTACTTTTGTCATGACTCAAAGCCTAGTAACTTAATCAAGCTTGTGTTTATAAGGCTTATGTCATCCCAGTAGGAAACTGAAGCAATGCCTTGTGACTTAGGGAACTAGTCACACGCTTCCAAAAATGACTGACTGTGGAGCTTGACTGCCAGGACATAATTTGTTTAGATTAACGGCTAACAAACAACTGTGAGTGATACACAGGTTTGGATAAATTATCACCAGCCTATGGGAAGCTCATAAACTGGGAAAGAAGTCAGGCAAAGGATATGTTCATCTTACAAACTAGTTAAGTAATCTCTCCAGGTCTACAAAGCCCACAAAATGCTAATGTTTCATAAGGTTGCATGTAGTCAAAACAGTAAAGGTTTAATACTCTAAGGACAGGTAGTTACATGCAGCTGCAAAATGACACCTGGTGGCCTTTTGGGAGAGTGGCTACTCCGCTTTCTCGAGACAAGGGCAGAGGGGTGGGCAGGTGTTGTTTCTTTCAGAAGACCTTTGCTTCTGGGGCCTGATAAGTTGTGAAGATCTGGACATAGCAAGTTTCAAAGTAAATGCTTGTGATTGTTCATCAAACTACTCACACCTAGCTACCTGTGAGTACAGGCAAGGGCCATTATAGTGAACATTATTTTGTCAGGCCACATGGCACAGCTGCATTTCTTTCTCTCCTCCTCCTTCCACTCCATACTGGGCATGTAAGGAAGGAGAGAAGGAACATGCAGGATTGTGCTGTTCCTGCCAGGTTGTGTGCGAGGATATTCTCTTTTCTTGTTCCTTCTATGCTCGTACCTTGCCTACTGTCTCACACATAGAATCATAGACTCATCAAGGTTGGAAAAGACCTCCAAGATCATTGAGTCCAACCTTTGACCAAACACAACCTTGTCAACTAAACTACAGAACTAAGTGCCATGTCTGGTTGTTTCTTGAACGCTCCCAGGGATGGGGACTCTACCACTTCTCTGGGCAGCCTGTTGCTAGGTGTGACCACCTTGTGATGGGGTGATAGGGGCTTTGGAAACAGAGGGGAGCATTAGACTTGCATGCAGCTTACCTGTTTCAAAAGTCGGGGTGACACATAGCATTTGTCAGCATGGCACCAAAGAGAAATAGGAAATGAGAGATGGGATTCAACAAGGGAGTGAGGCTTGTGGGATAGCAACCTTAAGGACCAGCTCCCTTACATGTCACATCCGTCTGTGGGAAATGCTGAGCATCTGTAGGCTCCTCAGTAGCACAAGAAACAAAAAGTATTTGTGGATTTCCAAGGACTTCTTGGAAATATTAAATTTCTTTCAAGACTAGAGTTCCCCCATCTCTCCCTCCTTTTGCCTTCCTGTTCCTCCTTCAGTTGAAATGTCTGATACTTACTAACTAAATCATTAACTGAGTTAAGCATTTTAATAGCCTAAGTAATTACAACCCATGGTCATAATAAATGATATGGAGAGAGGGGGTTTCAATTAAGAAATATTTTCCCACCCCTGTGTAGCATATGACCTTCAATGTATAGGCCATATTTCTCACTCATTCTGCCACCCTGAGGGAACTGCTTCCCTTTATATATATTAAAAAAATTGTTAATGGTGCATTTGTAATCACATGGCTGCATTTGAATGAATCTCATTCCAGACTTTCCCTGGAGGGTTTAATTATTCTGGGTTGTGCAGAATTACACCCAGTTGTAATTCTGTGTGTCTGACTGCAGCTGCTAGTTCATTTGAGCATCTATTCTCCCAACCAAGTGCACGAAGAAATGCGATGCAACATTCAAATGAACAGCTTAATGAACAACTGTAAACGGAACCTCTCAAACAACAACTATATGTACTTTTCTGCAAAATAGCAGATCATAATTCTGAGCTACCCCTTCAATGTGGGAAGAAAACACGGTCTCAGTTCTTTTCATTATCCAAATTAAGTTAAGGGGTTTTTTGTTTTGTTTGTGTTTTTGTTTGTTTGGTTTGGTTGGTTTTTGTCATAGATATTTTAAAAAGGCAAAAATTGAAAAGGAGCTCCTTTCCTGATATCCATTAAAGGTCTGGGTCCTTTAGACCCAGAAAGACTGACATCTGCTACCCTTCTATAAATCTAGAGATGATACCTGGATTCCAGTGGTGCAGTTCAGAATTTATACCAACTTCAATGAGAGCTAATTTGGCCTTCTAAATATGTAATTGTTCTTACTGAAAAAAAATCTATTAATCCCTCACAGCAGTCACTGATTGTGGCATTTTAACAGTAACAGCCAGCATGATTGAGTGTTTTCAGTGCTTACTGACAGATGGTCATTCTGTTACAAAACAGCCTCCAATAAATAATGACCATATCCACATGAGAGATGGGAAATAGTTCTCTGTTGTCAATCCTTTTTTGCTGCACATAATGAAGTAGAAATGTTTCTTCAATTCCATTCTGTTCTGATACTGAAAGGCAAAAACTTCAATTTGAATGAAAAGTGATAAGAATTTGAAACCAGAAATGTTTCAAGTTGTTTTTATTTGTTTGCTTGCCTATTTCTTCACATCTAATAAACTTTGTGGTTAATATTATTCAATTCTTATTTCACAGTATACATTTCCCTTCAGGTGCCAGTGAAGCTTCTTTTGAAAGATCACAAGTAAGCTCAAGGCAAAGATGTGGTTTAATAGTCACAAGCTGACAGGTTTGAAACTTATTCCTCATAATATGATGAGCATGAGTGCACAGTGGTCTGTATGACTGGGAAAGAGGTTTCATTTTAATCACAATGCTTCAGAACATAATTTGTACTAATAGTTTATGTCAATCACAGAGCTGTGAATTTATTACAGTTATTAATGATGCTACAGAAGTTATGACTTATACTGTAAAAGAATCTGAAGCATCAAGTGTGTTCAATAGTTACCTCAAAAATGTTAGTACATGTCTTGTACACAAGGAACAGCACAGAAGTCTGACTATTTCTGCCTGGGTAGGAGGTGAGAGTCAAATGAGGGGAACAGGTTGTCTTGCATCAGGTTGTTGATGAATAAAAGGAGTATTTTTCATAAGCACTGAGACTGACTTACTGAACACATGCCTTCAATTTTTGAGAATAAATTGTTGGTCAGTAGTTATCCTGATTTGCACTGCAAAAAGTCTCAATGATCCAACTGAGCTGAAGTAGAATGATGAAGCACAACTAGAAAAATTATTGCACAGCTATTTGTTTACATGTTGACTGCTCAGGAGTTCTAAAAGTAGCTAAACTGGGGGTTTTTTTGTCTTGAAAAGAGCAGGTAAAGCTAGACATGTGGAATAAACATATCTATGAAGCAAGAAGGATTCCTGTCAGCTCTCAGAACCAAACTATCCTTCAGCAGTAATTTTCAGCCATGTCTTGCACAATCTACAGCAAAAACACTCATGGCTTCCACCAAACCTTTATCTGTGCTGGACCTCATTGCTCACCTCTTCACATCTGCACTTCACTACATGTTAATGTTTGAGGTTTTAAACTGGATTATTTTACTGATTCTTACTTTATAATCAGGGGAAAAAGTAAAACTTCCAAAACCACAAGCATCTTGCCTACGAAAGTTTTCAGGGCACACTTTGCATGAAGTTCACTACTGTGGAGGTCAATGATCAGATTGAAATCAGAAACTTCTATGTGTCTGAATGACCCCTTCTGTTGCCAGTGCTCTTGGGTCACAACCTGTGAGTTTTATATCCCTGTCCCGGTTTGGGCCAAATTCAAGGAAATGTCCGAAAGGAACGTCTTCNGGCCGCTTCTCTCTCCTCTCCCAGGCTCAGTTTAAAGGCACAGGAATCATGTCTGGGCATAGAGCGATGGTAGGGGATACACACCATAAAGTCACCCCAAGACAATCTCTCTATGTGTTTACATGCGTTTAAATTAGGAATTGTCTGCAATTAGAAACAAGGAGCTGTGCTTTTATTAGAGGCCATAATGAGTTCTCAGAGCAAGTCACTTGACCCCGAAAAGCTGTGGGAAAGATTTTCTATGATGGTTCCCACTTGTTTCTGATAATGAAGTAGCCTCTTCAAGACCAACTAATCTCAGTAAAGGTGAGAGACATTCTCATATCTATTAAGTAACCACTTATAATTCAGAAGAACATTTATGAAAGCAGCAGCATGTCTTTTGTCTTCTATATATACGACAACATTCAATGCTTAAACTAAGTGAGCACTTTTGCTACAACTTGTTGGCAGTTTGAAATCCTGTGGGGAAATGAGTTCATGGCTTTATCACCTGTTAGAGAGCTATCACAGCTCACCCTTAGCTAGCAATCTCATTGACCTTGAAAGCTGAATGATTACAGAGATTTACCTTACCATATTTGAAAGGTGGCATTGTAGAATCACGCAATGGTTTGGTGTGGAAGAGACCTTAACGATCATCTAGTTCCAACCCCCCTGCATGGGCAGGGACACCTTTCACTAGAGAAGGGAGCACAAATTCTCTGTCTACTCTGGCCTTGAATACTTCTAGGGATGGGGCATCTACAACACCTCTGCGAAACCTGTTCCAGTGTCTCAACAACTCTCACAATAGATATCTTCCTAATATCTAATTTAAACCTGCCCTCTATCAGTTTAAAGCCATTACCCCTTATCCTGTCACTACAGCCTTTGTAAAAGTCCTTCTTCATCTCTCTCGTAGCCCGCTTTAGGTACTGGAAGGTGCTCTAAGGTCTCCCCAGGACCTTCTCTTCTCCAGGCTGAACAACCCCAACTCTCAGCCTGTTCTCATAGGAGAGGAGCTCCAGCTGTCTGACCATCTTCCTCTGGACTCGCTCCAACAGGTCCATGTCCTTCCTGTGCTGGGGACTCCAGAGCTGGATGCAGCACTGCAGCTGGAGGCACACAAGAGCAGAGTAAGGGTTGAGGAGCACTTCCATCGATCTGCTGCCCATACTGCTTTGGATGCAGCCCAGGACAGGGGTGGCTATCTGGGCCGTGAGTGTACATTGCCAGGTCATGTTGAGCTTCTCATCAATCAACATCCCCAAGTCCTTCTTGGGGCTGCTCTCAATCTTATCTTCATGTGCCTTCATTTCAAGGCTGCAACAAAGCAAAATGGATCTTGTAACATCAGTATCTGGATAAAAAGATGACTCCTGGCTCTCGGCAATTTCAAGACCTTGTTTCTTAGGTCTTTTCCAGCCTAAAGAATTCTATGATTCTAAGATTCATTGCCATAATTTAAGTATGTCATTGTTTGTAAATTAAATGTAAGAAAAAATCTATGAAAAAAGAAAAGCAACACAGAGAGACAAAATCACTTGCTTCCTAATTTTCAGCTGCCATGATCTTGTGAAATTACTTTCCTGTCCAGTGGTACCTTTGATATGTTCTCTGATTGTACCCAAACTGAGCTAAATCTTGCTTTATCTTCTCACAGAACTCTCACCCACCTATTATTTCTATGTATGAAAAGCAGAGGGAGACATAGGAAGTATTATTTCTCCAAATAACAGGATTTGGAGCTGTCATGGACTGTAAAAGGAAAGGAAAACATTTCTAACATGTGAAGACATACAATAGAATTTGCAGGCCTTTTGTCAAGCTTGAATTGAGAATCCCAGTGTTCCTATAAGAGCTTTATTTGTAGTAACACCTAAGGAGAACATGTTAAGTTTACAGACAGCAAAAGAGACACGTGCACACACACATTCACAAAGTGTATCTCTATGCAATACCACACTTATGACAATACAGTGTTCTCATGCCAAGTGCTGTGTGCCATAGATCACTGTCTCAACACAGTACACAGAAACTCCACCAGACTATACTCGGTTCCTAGACATGGTCTTCCAAAACAGATTTTTTCCCTGCCTCTCTGGAGAGCTTTGAGTCTTGAAGCCCTGTTGTGTGTCAGAGTGTGGGCATGCCTTTCTCCACTGAGGGCTAAATGAGCATCTCCTATACTCCCATACTGTGGGAGAACCTTTGGCAGTTTTTCATCATCATTTTGAATTCTGCTCCAGCATTCTTACAGGCTCATTCGAGTTTGGTGCCATCCTTATTTTTATATAAGTTCTTCTTTCTCAGGCATCTATTCAAATAACAAATATTTGGAAAAGAAATGGGTCTTGGGAGCCTCTTAAGAAGAGATTCAATGTGGAATCTCTCTTTCCTGCCAGTTTGCCAGTGATTACTTTCTTGGAACTTATTTTCAACCATCTCTTTATCTACTTTATTGTGAACCAAGGTTGCTGTCTATGACAGCAGCCTACAGTCTAACTGATGAGACATGATTCAGGTAGGTGGACTTCATGTTCGGTAACAAATTAGCTGTATCACTGGCTTCAAAGTGTATCACAACAGCATAAAGTCCAGTTGTCAGCCACCATAGTAGTTTTCCTTCAGGGTTAATACTGGGGAAAATAGTATCTTTATTAATGAGCTGTACAATCAATACATTTGTGCATAATAGACAGCAAATTCGGTGTATGCAGCAGGATGAAGAGGAGTCGGTGCTTCAGTAAGTCTCTGGAGGACAGGGCTGATGTGTCTGTGGATGCTGGCAGCCTGAAGGAGTGGGCTGGAGGAAGATTAACATTGTTCAAAAGCAAATTAAAGTTTTGGATCCCCAGTGGAAAACCGCTATGCAACAGGACAGGCTGGGGGCTGATTGGACAGGAAGCAGCTTTGCCCGTGGGGGCAAGAAATTTCAGTAGTCTGCTTTGGTGGTAAAGGAATCCAACCTTATCACCCTCTCCAACGCCCTGAAAGGAAGTTGTAGTGAGGTGGGGGCCAGTCTCTTCTCACAGGTAACAAGTGATAGGATGAGAGGAAATGGCCTCGAGTTGTGCCAGGCAGGTTTAGATTGGAGGCATTTGAAAGACTCGTAGATATGACATTTAGGGACATGGTTTAGTGATGGACTTAGCAGTATTTAGTTTACTGTCAGACTCGATCTTAAAGGCCTTTTCCAACCTAAACAATTTTATGATTCTCCTTTTCTCCCCTTAGTACAGTGTCTCTTTCATCACGAAAAATTTGGAGTCAGATGGAGTCAGGAATTGGAAGCCCAGAACAGCCAATATGGAAACCCAGTTTAGTCCTGCCTGCCTGTCCAGAGACAAGGTGCCTAAAAGGCAGGTCTTGTGTAATTTCCTTATAGAAAATGACTCCTCAGCAGGACCTGGCCTTTTATTCCTATGCAGGGACATAAAATACTAGATCAATACACACCTTTTCCTTTGTTTTTTTGGTCTTTTTTGGTGTTTGTTTTTTTTTGTTTGTTTTGTTTTGTTTTGTTTTTGTTTTGTTTTTGTTTTTTGTATTGGCAGATCTTATTTGAATGTTTGGCAGGACTCTTGTAGACACACAAAATTAAGTACATTTTCTGTGGGCTGTAAAAATCACCTGGGGTCAAATCCTGAACTTAACTGAAGATCTTTGTAAAATCAAGGACTTAAACTAGACCCACATTCCCCAGCTACAAATCAACATCTCTATTGAACAAATGAGCCTGCTACAGAGTGCTATATCTAGTCTAAAAAAGCAAGCACACCTACATGACATATTTGATATAAAGTATCGATCATTGTGCCTTTAATCAACAAAATAGAATGTCTTTCCCACCTCAGAGAGGCTGAGGTCTGGACGTTTGTCCACCCCAGGAGACAAAAGAAGCACTCTTTTCAGGCTGCATGATGTCTGACTTCGCTAAGTACTCAGGCCTGATGAGAACTCAGGGATTATATAGGACAGAAGCTCAAGGCAGAAGGAAGTCTTTAAACTTTGAGAGCGACTTTTGCGGCATTTTCTTGATCTTTGATGATTTGGCATCTAGCATGGTAATGATAATGCATTATGGCATCTTATGATAATTCTAAAGCCCAAGGAGCCCCAGTCTCAGCATGAACGTAGAAGATATGTTTCAAGTGCACTTATTTCCATATTGTTTTTTATTTTTTCCAACTGCTCAGTTCATATTACAGACATGGGAGCTACGTTGGTAAAAGCTAGACGTGAATAAATACTTTCAGTAATCATGTTACTAAAATATAAATTTAGATGACCAGAGGAGTAATTTCTATTCAAGATATTTTTAACTGCATTGACTGATTGTGACTAGGTTCATTAGGCAAGAATTTAGACCAAATCTATATTCAGGCTACTGGTCATAACCATGAGGAAGGTCATGATATCTGGAAATTTCCAAAGCACTTACCCAAACTTACCCATCCACTGACGAATGTTTTCCTATCTCAGTCCTGTCAGATTAGGCAACTCTGCCTGCCTATCTGATTTGTAAGGCTCAGACCACTCTTTTAGGGAGGGTCTGCACTAAAAACAGATAGAGTTGGTTTTAATTCAAGCAAACCACATGGAGTTGTCTTCCCGAAAGGATACAAAATCAGATCCTCTAGTTTTTGAAATAATTTCCAGAGCACCAAGTTGTACTACATTGTGAGACAAAGGAGCTATATCTGCATAAAGAGTCATTTAATAGCTGTGGCAATTTCATTGCCACAACTTTCTAGCCTAGTGGTTTGGTCACATTTGGACAGGGAGAAAGTTACATTCCAATATTCATTTTTGGAAACATGTAAGTAATTTATATTGAGCGTTAATTAGAAACAGTCTGCAACACCTTTCTCCCCTTTCTCTGGGAGTATATGACAGATTCAGCACTTTTCTTTCTGTACTCTAATGACTATCAGGACACAGGTGACTACATATCCAGGTAGACTGAGAAGGGGCTAGAGCCCAAATAAAACATAGTGAGGGCACAAGCACTAGCTAATAACTGTCACATGAACATTGCTATGATGGCAATATACCCGTGCTTGTCAAATTTTCCCTGTTGGTACTTCAAAATACCTCAGCAGTTCTCCTGCATCTCAAAACAAATATCCATTAGTGTGGTCTTTTCAGAGAAGAGTGGATTTATGAAAAGGTATGCTTATGAAGAGTTGAAATTATGTGTAAATTCAGACTGCATCCAACAAACATTTTCAGCTAGAAAAGGTGAAAAAGATGTTGAAATACTGAAATATTATATTTTGGTATTTTAAAGGATTTTTTTTCAAAAATTAATCATAAAGTTTATGCTGTAATTTAATTTAACAACACTTTCTTTTTTATCATAAAAGTCTGATTGAAGATTAAGGTATGTTGACAGGAAAGGAAATAGGAAAGTGCTAAGAGGGAACTTTATTCACATATATGAGAACAAAACCAAGCTACTTAAGGTTGAAATAAATACATCTAACTAATTCAAGACAAAGTTCTTCTGGTTACTGTAATAAATCAAAAATCCTCAAGAAGTCAAATCATGATTTGACCAAACATTTGCCTATGACACTTCACAGCAAAATGCATGATTTGACCAGATCCAGCATACATTCGTGGGTTGGTGAAAAGGTCAAACCACAGTGGGAAGGACAGACAGTCTTTGCTAATGATCTAATTCTCACAGCCACAGTATATGCCAGCACTGGGATTTATTTATTTCTTCTCAAAAGGAAAATCCTGAGTATACAGAGAACAGCAGAACTGGAAAAAAAGCATTTCCTTCTATTTTGTTCAGCTATTGTCAAATAGTTATGCTCAGGTGGTGTTTTCTTTTTAAAAATTAGATATTTAAAACACGAAGCCATGAAATGTTTAATACCATTCTGGAAAACTGATTTGTACAGAGTTTAGTTACATTTATTATTTAACAAGCGAATGGCAAAACTTGCTTTAAGTTCCTCAGAGCATTTCAGATATTAGCAGGCTTTATAGAGATAAGAATAACAGGATTACTAGGGATGCCAATACTATACAGCAGAATTAAAAGCTACAATTAATATGGCTATTACTATCACTTTAGAACTATGCTACAATCTATTATGCTTTCTTAGCAAGTTAATGAAATTCTTTGTCCCACACACAAAGGATCTGGAGTATAATAAAGTTATTAACGAAAGTAATTAAACCTTTTAGAATAAAAAAGGATCACTGGCAAAAAAAAAAAAAAAGGTAAATGCATTTCACTTACTCAACAATCATACTATTGTTTTGTAAACAATACAAATTTTTGAAAGGCTTATCACTTCATGCTGTACACAGATCTTTTGAAAAATATCGGTGCATGTATTTCTCTGAACGTCTAAATCAGTTTTTAAAAACAAAGTTTTGCTCAAAATCTGCAATAGGAATGTAACTACACCAACTAAAAAACACCAAGTGCTATTTCAGGAGTAACAAGTAAGGTATACAAGCTTTAAAAAAATTCTCATGCCAATAGATGTTGTTTTTCTTTTATTGTGGCTTAATATGGTTTCAGAATTCTCTTGGCTTTAAGACCAATGACTTTTTAAAGTGTAATACATATCTGATTCCTCTTACCTCATGCTGAAGGTGATTTGTTAGGCGTTTCGGTTTTTTCACGTATTAAAAATTAAGCAATAAGGCACAATGTGGAGGAGTGATTATCTGATGATAATCCCAGCATCCTGAAATTGCTTTATTGCAAATATAAATATATTTTAGATTGTTCACTGGATATTAAGGGCATTAGCATACCCATAGAGTTTAATCTTCCCCTTTAGATTACTAAATTCATAAGGCTTTTTTTTTGTCTAAGCTATTTTTTAATGTGCAAGACAGGACTTCATATACTCAAGAAATACTGTAATTGGCTGGTGCATACTCCAGTGGGGAGATTAATTTACAAGCACTGTACAGTTCTGCTAAAACTACTTCTCAACACTTCAAAATGTGAATAGTATATTTTCCCAGCCCTGTAAACACATTTTGATACACAATATAAACTTTAATGGTAGTTTTAAGACACCTCTGGGGGTCTGGTTATTTAAGCAATAAGACACAGTAGGGTGTGAATTATGGTATAATAATTCCCTACCAACTGCATTGTTAGGCACGAGGCCAAAGGCCAAGGGACCAATGAACACACTAGGTGTGAATTATGACATCATAAGTCACACTCTAGAGTGTCTTACTGCCATTAGAGAAATATTTAAAACATGTTTTAAAGCAAATACTTTATTCCTATAGTACTATATTTTAATGGAATATCCTGAAAAATCTTTCAGAGTAAAAAGTTAGCCTTTATGTAACCTGGAATTAGAAATGAAATTGAAACAAAACAAAACAAAAAAGGTCTTCTAAGTTTGTCACACTGCACTGTGGTGACATGCTTTAAAGAACAGCCCCAGAAAATATATGTCTTACCCAAGTTTGTAAAAAATAGCATAAAGGCCTTCTGCACAGGGGACTATAATCTGCTTTGCTCATTGTCTGTAGAATCAGATTGCCTAAATCAGGGGTGTACTGGCTTCTCCCACGTAACTGTGTTGATGAAACTGCTAGAAAATCTACATACCTTTTTTCCACACTTGTTCATACTGCTGTAATAGGGCACAATATGGACTCTGAATGAGTAGCAAGAAAGTTCCTTAAGACCCCATCTGCACTCCTGCAGCTGAGGCTGCTCACAGTTCTACCATAACTTTTAGTAAGGACTGCAAGTAGGATAATGTATATTTATACTGTTTTCCATTTTAAACTCCATTTGACAAATGCATTTTCTCCCCTCTGGGTACTCCTGCATTCCAAGTGCAGCAATGACAACAGTGTCATCTGGAGATACACAAGTTCACCTTACAAACAGCTCAGTGACTGGGAGCAAGCTCACTGCAGCAGCAGGGATTTTGGCATGATCTAAACTGGCTTCTCAGTCAGTTTTTGCAGCTTGTCTTAAACTTCCAAGCTGCTGTGGATTGATTGCTACCAGTGGCCGAGCCGGCTAGTGAGCATTAGGGTTAGCAATATGACAGAGCTTGTGGGAGGGCTGTTTGCCAGGCCCATTTGGGGAGTGATAAGCCTCAGGGCATGTCTGCACCTCTGAGTGCACTGAGGTGCTCAGCACTGCTAGGCTGGCTGGGTAGATGTTGTTGTGACTATGGATAGGGATGCTGTGCCATGTAGGGATAACAACCTGCATCCTGGAAGCAATATAGCTGCAAGGTCAGGTTAATTAGCTCTCCTGCATCCAGTTCTGGAGCCATTTCATTTTGCACTCTCAGAGGGATCTCTGTGTGTCCCTGGTTATCTGAGTGAAGAAACAGAAACCTCAGTTCTTCCAGGCACAGCTTCATTCTGACAGAATTGTGTATCCGGTGAGAGTTGTTTTCTGCATAACCTCACTCATAGGGTTTACCTGCCCCCCTAGATAAAGTCATTATCTGTGGCCATTTACATCAGTCAAAGGTAAAATTTGGAGCCTAGAGTTCCTGATTCTCCATGAAATAGAAAGGATGAATCTTACATAGAGGGCTTCCTTGAAGCTAACAGTGGTAACAAGGTAAATTCTGAGCTAACTTGGTGTCTCCCCTTCCTTGTCCACTCAAAACGACTGTTTTAATCTCCAGCAAGGGAAGGTGCTTAATTCTGCCTGCAGCTTGATGATACTCATGGGAGCAATTTGAGTTTTGCAGCTTTCCTGTATAAACAAACAAACAAGCATGTGATTGCTTTTTGCTATTCAGCCTGCTTGGAACTTCTGTCAAACATGATGAAAAAACCTACACCTCTACGGATTTTTTTCTTTTCCAACAACTTCCAACAAAGAGTGAGCTCACCATTTTAGACCTAGCTTACATTTGAAAATATCTGTTTTATATCCACTTGCAAAACTGGAAACGCTTTTTCCTGGATCTCAATAGGAATGGGACAAACAACCAAGAAAAGGGTTCCACACTGGCTCTACATACTCCAAGAACTTAAAATAAGTAGCCCCAGAAAAATACCTTTAAATATCACACCTTTTAGTGGCAAAGCAGTATTTCAAAGACTGCTGAACAGTAGCTAACAAGTTCCCAGCAGCATGTTTTTCATAAATTAACATTACTGCTCATAACTCATGTACACTAACTAGAATGCTGCAATTTCTGAAACCATTTCATTACATGAAATTTGAGGTATAAAGGCATCACTGTGCTACCATAATAAGGACAGAATACTTTGATATGCCCATCTCTGCAAAGCCTTCGGGCTTGTAACAGTAAATCACAGACCCATTTTCATACCTCATTACCATTATGTATCTTTCCACTAACACCTGACCTTATGCATAATCAGGTATGAATTTCAAACCACACTTACAATCTAAATGAGTGCCTCATGATTTTACATAACCCAGAATGAAATAAGATTTGAGATGTAACTGCAAAATTCACAGTTTACACATTCAGAAATGCAGGTCCATCAAAAAGGAGTAATGGTCTCTAATTCATGACTGTGAACAGCACCAAATCACTCCTGCACATAGGAGCTTTGCAAGAATTTCGGGATTGGATTTTAGAAAGGATATTGCCAGTTCTGAAAAAAATAACACAGTGTTGAAACTGTTTGGCATGTTGTTAAAGATAAACTATGAAAGAAAAATGCAAGTACTGAATTTATTACCTGTATTGTGAAGAAAGAACGACAGCACCAATTGCATGAAGTTATAAAACATCAGAAATAAACATGTAAATAATCTCCATGGAACACAGACATCTACAAAGAAATATATATATATGTATACATGTAATATAATAAACCCATTCATTAGGTAACAAGAAACATATTTTTGTACTGTATAAAACAGCTGTACAGTGTGCACACAGACTTTCTTGATCTCTCTAAAATGTCTGTCAGTCACTTCTCCACATCCTCATCTGTTTAACATAGTTTCTTCATTGTCCATGGGAGAACTCTGACTGTTTTGTACTTTTAAACTACGTACTTATAGTGCAGTTTGTCTCCATATATATATATACACATGCATACATATATATACTCACCAGTGCACACATATATGTATACATGTATATATATGAAAAGAACAAACACACACATGTACACACACACGACAGATCTAAACAGCTCCTCCATCCTGTGCTATCGGATTAGTGCTTATAAAAAATCCCTGCACGTTTTGTGAAGGGAAGAAAACTTGCTGATTGTGTAGATTGAAGTCATTAGATGGTTCCATTCCTAACAGTCTGCAAACACACATCTGAATCATATGGTGGTATCCCATATGCCTGAAGAGAGTCTGTTGCAGGAGGTATCTTCTACCTTCTTCAGCAGTGTCGGCTTCTTACAAGGGGGTGGAGGTGGGGCTGTGATGCTTTGCTCAGTATTGTGCAATATTTGCTGCCAGTCTTCTCTCTCTTCACACAGCTTTCTCCTCCAATCTAGAAGCTCTTGTAGAGCCACACTCTCATTCTCAGAAAATCTAAGCTGATGAATAACCTGTGAGAAGAAAATAATGATAACAACAATAATAAAGGCGGATAAAGAAAAGAGATCAAATAAGTCTGTTAATAATATGAGTTAACCTTGCCCTCCAAAAGGGTTTTAAACTCTTTACACTGAAAACAAAGAACATTAGTGATTTAGAATTGCCCTATTGCAATCTCATGTCTGAAAGTCACAGAGCCTGAAGTTACAATGCCTGAAGTTGTACGAAGCAACTGCCAAAAATGAAACAAATGGAAAAAACACCCGTGTCATCAAAGGGTACATGAACAAAATTCTCTGAAACACACAAAGCTGACTGCCTACAGCAGCTGTTGCAGGAGTAGCAAGGATTTTCCTCTAAATGTAATAGCCATAGCTATTACAAATAGCTATACACCCGAATAGCCATAACCATGAACCATAACCTTTGTTGCATATTAGAATCAGTAAAGCTACTTGTCAGAGAGGTGTTATTCTCAGAACCAGGGGCCACTCCTCGTCTTCCTCCAGAGTATACATTAACAACTTTAACTGTAGTTTCAGTTGGCCTGAATCTATTTATAAACTCATTCTGAAGTAGCCACAGCTCTGCGGCTGTTCATAATCCACCTAGAAGAAACTGTTCCCTTCCATTTAACTCTTCAATTCCAGTGACTATTTATTTTGCTCAAGTCAGTTTGAAGCCCCCATGGCAGTAGAAGTCCATGAAGCGATGAAGTCCATCTCACGGTCCTTTAAGACTTGACACCTATGCAGTACAGCAGCCCCAAGAGCAGGTGCTGAGATCTACTGGCTTGGGAGCATTCTGTAACTAGAAAATATGAAACAAGCCCATCATAACATCTAATAGCCAACAACCCTTATCCTGCTGCCTTCTTTCTTAAGAATCCCACAGGAGCACGTGTAAGAGGCACCCATGGCATGACTAAAATGCCCATACTTCACCTCACACAGTAGGCTCACATTAAGGTTGCATTTTTACTTGTCATAATGAGAGACGACTGCATGTTAGTTATGATAAGAGAAATGATGTGCAGTGTCCTTAAATGCTCATGAGACACCCCACACATGATTAGTTCCAGTTGCAAGGAAAGCTTAGTGACATGAAGGGCTTTTTTGTCACTGATAGGCAATGGGGTTCCTGGGGTAGAAGACTTTGCTATTGCCTGTGGCTCCCGCTGTTCCTTCATGGAATAGCAAGTGCCTGGGTACAGAGGCTTACCAGGCTTTACACTTATTACAAATGTGTCCTGTGCAAGTCAGACCGTTCACATGCACATGCTGTGAGAGAGGGAATGAGCCCTAACATGGATATGCCTGAATATCTACAGGGAATTTGCTTAATTTCTGGTTGGTTGATACTTCAAAGAGAAATGCATTAACCTATAATATGTCTTAATAACAGGTATAATCAAGTACAGTATAAAGTTCTGATTTTTTTTAAAGAAAGAAGAAAAATGAAAATGTTTGAAAGACTTCATTAAAGTGTATCTCAATTCCATATCACTATAAAATTAAAAACCTCTTTGCTTTTATATTTACACAAAATGCAACAAGGCATCTCAGCAACTCAAGTGAAAATGAAATGTTCCACAGATATTGCTAGAGGGATACCAGAGACAAAACACACCTTTTCTTTTTTTTCAGTGGTTTATAAAAGATTAGAAGACAAAAGTTTGCACTTGGAAACAACTTATCAAGAAAGACGGGTCAGGTGTCTTTATCCTATAGAACAGCTGAATTGCTTCTGAGTCACCATGGCTTACTTATGGACAGTTTCTGTAGTTTTTTGTGGGTTTAAATTATGAGCATAATCCATTTTAGAAAACACGTGGATTGGAATACAGTCTTCCCAATTTGGACACCTTATTCGTACCTAAATTTTAGACATTTCATGGACCTGTGCTAGGCATGCTTGTCAGAGAGGTGCTGAAACACAAAAGAACCAAGCTTTGTTAGACGGTCATCGCAAGAATTTCATATGAAAGAGTTTCAGAGATAATTAATCAAAGACATGCCTGAACACTGGAGGATAAATATAGTTATAAAAAAAAAAATAGATATTTTGAAACTGTGTAATTGGATGTGCTCTGGTGACAAAAGTTTGGATAGTATGACTAATGAAGTCTGAAGAGTTTTCAGATTGCGAGATGGACAGAGTATTTGAAAAGAGACAGTGCCACTGCTATTCCAAGGAACGTAAAGGCACATAGGGGCAGGGTGAGAAGTGAGCACATTTTGCCTGAGCAAGGAATTGACAAATGCATCCTGTTTATAGCTCATAGGCACTGAAGAAACTTCACTATACTGGTCCTGCTTATTAATATTGGGTCATCAGTTGCACTATAGAGCTCATTTTCCAGTGCATAGTGGACATAAGTTGGTTGAGTTCACAAATAAGTGTACATATTTTATTGTACTTTCTTAAGCAGGGATGGAAAAATACCTCAAACATTTATTCATTATGAAACTGATCTGGTAAATAAGCTGGAAAACAACCTGCATGAAGGACATGAGATGAAACTGCAGTCGAAATGAAATGGGGGAAAATGCATAAGAAGTGGCAGAGCTCTAAATGAACCAATTAATTTAATTAGATCTATTTGAATAACATGATATCTTTTCTCTTTTCCATTTATGATTAGACCTGTGAGAAGCTAAAGACCTATTATACATATTCATTATAGAAAAGGTTGGCTAAATAATTTTACATGAAGCACAATGTAGAACAGTAAACTATATTTCTTGATTATTATTCTATATCTTGAGCAGGTATTTAGGGAAGGGTGAATGATGTGTGTAGGAATTAATTACTTTAAGACTACTGATCTTTTTAATGGACACTAAACAAACAACAACCAAGTGTATTGGCAGCAAGAACTGTAGACCAGGATTTTCCTACTCAAAGTCAATGGTCAATTAGACATGGTAAACACAGAATTTGGGCTAGACCCACAAAACCTCCAGTATTTGAATAGTTGGTATTTAACAGCTCTGCTGTTGGGTGGAAACACCATCCCTGTGTTTAGTATCCAGAGCTTTTACTGAGCAAACAAGAAAAGCTGAAGTCTCAAAGTCACACACAAAAGAAGAGCTTGTGGAATTACCACAGCTATTAACTGGCAACTGCAATGGATGGAAGGATTTAAACCAGATCCATATTTTCCACTGCAAAATATGGCAAGATGGACAAAATAAATTTGTAATGAGAAGCCCACAGAGGAGCTTTCAGGATTCATTCTCTCCACTTTACAGCCCAAATTCTCAGGCTGTAGCACCCAGTGCTCTCCTCCCAGCATCAAGGATTTTGGTTGGTAACAGAACACAAATGACTCAGTTCCATCACGACATGCATGGAAGGACTTTCATCACTCTCTAGAAGTTAGACCATACTGGGAAATTAGAAGATGTAGATTCAACTTCTATGTGTTGGTCCTAGCTGAGATGAAGACCATTTTCCTCTTTGCATTGGGAGCTAGAAAGGAGCTGATAATACTCCAGTGTTTTGGCTGCTGCTGAGCAGAGCTGGCACAGCCTCAGTGCTGTCTCTCCAACATTCCCACCTGACCAGTAGGCAGTGGGCAACATCTTGGGAGGGGACACAACTAGGCCAGCTGACCCAAACTGACCAAGGGGATATTCCATACCATATATTGTCTGCACACCTATAAGAAAAAGGAGGGGGAAGAGGAGACATTCATTATTTACAAAGTTTGCCTTCCAGAACAACTTCCACATATGCTGAAGCCCTGCTTCCCAGGAAGTAGCCAGACATTGCTTGATGATAAGAAATAGAGAATAAAATATTTTTATTTTCTTTTTCCTTTGATGCTTGCATGTGCACAGCCTTCACTTTTGCTTTAGTAAACTGCCTATATCTTGACCCATGAATTTTTTTCCATCTTATTTTTTCCCCCTGTCCTGTTGCAGAGGGAGTGATAGAGCAGCTTGGTGGGCACTCAGTGTCCAGCCAGGGTCAATGCAGCACAGTTCTTTCAGGTTAAGGAGGAGACCAAGTTCCCACATGCTGAGAGAACACTGTAAGAACAAGGGGTGGACTTCGAGTGCACAGCAGAAGGACTCTGACTACTGTGCTTTGTGCTGTCAGATTAGTGTGCCATAGCGAAACCTTCAGAGAGAGTCCCTTGTGGTTTTAGTGCACAAAAAAGCACTGGAGGCAGAGCACTTTGGTTATATGCTGGCAGTCATGAAAGTCTTGGAGCACAGTTTTGACTACACATATTTGAGTATTGCATAGTCATTGGAGAATGAGGCTCTGAAGGGCCTTCTGGATTTAGGCTTCTAAATTCTGCCTAGATTTCACTTTACAGCTTAAAGCAGACATGCTGGAGTTCAACTTTGTCTTAGAATCAAGATGACTTGCTGTAAGGTAAGTGAATAAATTATTTTAATTACAGTCCATTTCATAGGCAAGTTAAAAATTCAGCAAGTTTTCAATTATAGAAAGCAGAAGGTTTCATATTTTAAATAATTTGTGACAAAAAGTATGCCAGATAAAATGATTAACTGGCACATTTAAAATTAACTTTGAGTTATTTAGAGATTGTGCTCTAGAATCTCAAGAAATTCATTCTGTTTTAAAAGATCAAATGCTATAGCTTTACAGAGGATGTTTTGTAACATTCAGAAGCAAAGAACTTATATTCTATGTTCGTGTGTCAAATTCAACAGTCTTAATCTATCAGCCTATGACTAAAGGGCTTGTTACACAGTCTTACAAACAGAGATTGTATATTTTTTCAGTATTTCACCTCAGTTTGCTCCCTCACTGAACAAATGTAGGGTTTACCTTCTAAAAAATATGTGTATACTACTCTAGTAATTTTTTTCATTTGTGAGTGCATTGTTTTTACTAATATTCACCAGAAATGAAGTATTTAATTACATATGATAATTACATATATAAAACATACAAATAATTTTCTTTGCACAAAATGTAGCACTTCATGTTTTATTACAGTTCTTTTTTTAGTTGATTCTTTAAATTTTAGTAAGATTCCTGCCTATAGACATATAAGCACAACAGAAAATCACAGCACAATTTAAGGACATACAAAGCATATAAACTTGTGTTCCTGAGACATTTGTATTTTGTAGCTAGTTCATATTTTTTTGTTTGGAGAAATAATACCAGTTGTTTTCTTCAACAAATTCATCAATGTTGGTGCTTTAAAGTAATTGTCAGTAAATGCTCACAGTTAATTATTACATCATTGATTTTTCTCTTCCATTAGTGAAGTTGAGGTCCCATCATGGAATCCTTGGGAAGACTGAGTTCAGAAGAGCAATGATTTTACCTTTCTAAACTTTGATCAGGATCTAAAGTGAATTATGCAATAAATGTAAAACGTTGATGATAAATTATCACAATTATTTTAGAAATGAAACTGCCTTGACAAAACCCCTGTTTAAAATCTCTTCAGTTTGTAAGCTGCCTAAATATGAAAGCCAAATAAATTTCAGTCAATAGGTGACTCACATTCAACTTTATTACAGCCCTCAAAAGCAGTTCACAGACCCCAGTGGATCTTCTGTGGATCCCCAGTTTTAAAGACAATAATGATAAGGATGTTCTCACCTCTTGTTTCAAAATTAAACATCATTTCATTCAGTAATTCAGAAAATAATTCTTACTGCATGCAATAATTAGCAAGAGCAACATATTTTGATTCAGCTTGTAAGCAACTCCCACAAAAATGTTTCTAACTCATTTTAATGGCTTAATTTTTTAAATTTATTTATTTTTTAATCTGATAAGCCCCTACACTGATTCTTTCCAAACACGCATGTCATAACTTCATTTCCAAACTACAGAACAGGCACACTGCAACCTCTCCAAAAATCCTAACCCTCCAGGTACCAACAGGTATGTTTGGGGGTTTTTTTATGTTAAAAAAAGAGCAGAAAAAAGGAAAGGATTGCTTTTCCACCAACTACTGACTCAAGGAAAATTAAAAATCTGTTAGTACACGTGTTATTTACCAATATAATATTAATTTAAATATATAAGGGGAAAGCACACAGTAAGCCAAGGGTGTGCTAAGAAGCTTAGGTAAGCATTCAACATAAATCAAATCAGTATGTAAATTTGTGCTTGACTGGGAAACCTGCATTGGCCATGTAAAACCCCAGCAGGGAGCAGAGAGCAGCTATGATAAATGAGCTTACATGCCTCAAAATTCCAATTAAAATCTTCAAATACAAATGTAACACTTTGATTGTCATGTGAGTGCTGGGACACTTTTGCAACAGCAGACCTACTGGATGCAATAACTTGATATGTGATATGCAAAAATAAAATTACTTTAGTTAATTGTTCTTTTAAACTGCTGGTGATTTTTCTTTGTGTTGGAGCAACTTTACAATGTCCAAAAATGAAGCTCTGAATGGATGTCAAATGGGTTTATTGGAAAGGAGAAAATGGCAAAGACAGATGCTCTCTCTGGTGCAAATCTGGAATTGCTCTGGAGGAGGTATGCCAGCAAAATGTTAATGAGATCCGTTACTGAAAATACATTGCATTTGCTTTTTTCTAAACAGGAAAGTATTTTTCTCTCTCAGTTAAATTTTCTTATTGCATCAAAAGAAGAAACTTCTTTTAAAACAGGTGCTGTTACATAGATGACACACCAAAAGAAGTAATAACTTGACCTATAAAAAATTGGGATGATCTTAAAAGTAATTCTGTATTTAAAATGAAATTTTAAAAGGATGATATTTATGAACAAAAACGCATTGCCACGTGATTCAGGAAGAAATGTTTTCCCTTCTGACAAGCAATTTATGGCTATGTGTTGGATTTTTTTTCAAGGGATAGATTCAATTTTCTTTCAAACACTGGTTGTGGAATGATGCTGGAAGCAGGATATTCTCATGTCAGAGATCACGCAGACACAGGTATCTTTGATTGCCCAGTCCAGACCTCTGCTATCACATGGCACCTGGAAAACTCTCAAACTTCATCCTAAAATATTAATTCCACTGTTTGCTTTAGTTTCGCTTTCTGATAGGATTTTCCAGAAGAATTAATGAAAGAAAAATGTACTAAGGATTACTATCTACAAAATGAACTCTGCCTCCAGAAGCCCTTCCTCACAGACCACTGGAAACTGAGAGATCACACTTGCAAAAGGGACATTTTGTATTTCTGTCCTTGCCCTGCATAGCAGAGCCTTCTTGTTTTTATCAGAAAGAGAATCTTGGGCTACACATACCTTTACTGTGCCTCAGGCCACATATTTTATATTCTTCAACTAACTGCAATTCTATTTCTGGTGGAAGTTGTCTGATTTTCTGCCATACTGTTGTGGTTTCCTGTAGATTTTTTGTTTGCTTATTAGGTTTTTCTTCATTTGTTTTTTTGTTTGATTTGAGAGAGAGGGAGGTGGTTGTTTGGTTTGGGATGATTTTTTTTTAATCATTATTTTTTGAAGCAATACACTTTAGTCACAAAAGCTGGACCTGTCTTCCATACTTTTGTATCTTTCAGTGAAGTAGTTATATCAATATTATCAAAAATATATCAATAGTTATACCACAGTATTATCAATGAATTATGTTAGTCATCTTCCATACAAACTGAAAGTATCTCAGCAATCAAACAAAGATAGTATATCTTTGCAAAATAAAATCAGCACACAAACCCTGAGTAGAACTGTAATTTTTACTCTGGTAGAAAATATTAGCACAAGGTAGGCAATGTTCGATAATATATGACAATACACATCAGGCACACTGATTACCTGAGCTGGGAATAGAGTTGGACAAGTCTGTACATTCAAAACAGGGGTGTGCTTTGTTTATTTGGATCTTGTGGCTTTCAATTTTCAATTTTTTTTCTGAGTTTCTTTCAACTCTAGATTTCTGATGTCCGCTAGAAAGTGACACATTCCCGGAGTGATTAAAACATCAACCATCAACAAATACCGAGTTTTTTTTTTTCTCTAAGGTAATATTTACCACCAGATAAATAGATTATACAAAAAACCTCCAGAGCATCCCCCTAATTTGCCTCTGAAGGCAAATGAGAAAAATGCCTCTGATACTTGAGAAAAAGAGTATGTTCAGACAGCAACTGTGGCTTTCTCAAGATGAGTTCTGAAAACAAATCATTTATCATAGAGGTTTTTGGAATGGCTCACCTAACAATGTTGATACTGCTTTGCACATAATCTAACAAAAAATATCTGACAAACTAAGTCATGTTGCTACTTAATTGATCACTGCCTTTTTAGGGCATTAATTGAGATATTTTATTTGACTAGACAGAGACTACATTTGCCACAAAGCTTTCAAAGCAATTACAAAAACAATCATCAACGCGTATTTGCTGTAGTTGGGTATCATCCTTTGTTGTATAAAAGCATTACACTTATGGTCAAACAACGTTAGAGGAAAACATCATTCAATTTATGGTCTGTTAACAACCTAAATCTCTGCTATCTGCATGCAGCAGTGTGTGACAGCAAGAGAGTGAAGGGCAGAGGAACTAATTTATTGCCTCTCACACTAGGCACTTCTAAGTGAGAAGTGCAGTCACTCTCCGCAGGTGCTGTCAGTGGGGTGCTGGACCACACTCCTGTTGAGCTCAAGTGTGAAGCAGTCATTAAAGGTAAGCCACTGGCCATTGTGGCAGTCCAAGAGGGATAATTACACCCTTTATCCAAACACCAGACCCTGGGGAGGGCACAGGGATACTCAGGAGATTTTGTAACCTTCTCTTCTGCAATCTCATCTAGCAGGGGCAAATGCAGTGAGGATGAAGCACTGGGGACAGAAAAGGGGCCACTTATGTGTAGGGAGCTGGCTGTGACATCTGCTGGTTCAAAGAGGAGGATCTGCACTTTCACCTGTGGAGGTCACAGTGGTCAGACCTGGGATATACCTGCTTAGCAGAGGGGCATCAGCCCTCCAAAAGCCCTTCTTACATAAACACAAGATAATGCACTTACTGACGAATTCACATTATGCCTTACCTCATACCATTTAATTTATAGACACATGCTTTTGACTGTAAGTCTTCTAAAAATAAAGCCACAATGTGTTATAGGACCTGATTTTTGTCACTGTGTGTGACATTACAAAGACTGTTCTTTGACATTACTGTCAAAACAATAAAAAAACCCACAATGCAGGGGGATATACTGGTTCAGATCAATGATAAGTAGATAACATTCTATGTCTTCTCTTGGATGTTATGTGTTTACAAAGGTGTTACTGTTTTTTTTATTACACCAGACCTGTTTGATTGCCACTTTTTGCTTCAAAGATGATCAAAGATTACTTCCAGCTAATAGGCAAACATGACAGACAGTAATAATGAATGTTAGAGCCCAGTGTTTAGAACTGTGACAATGGGTGGGGGATAGCAACACATTGCAACACATTCTTGACTATTCATCTTTTTTAACTTTTGAACAGTCAACAAAAGAAGTGATTGGCAACAAATATTAAATCAAGTAGGAACAAAGAAGACCCTTGAAACCATAATGAATATGCAGCTCTTTCTGAGGGAAGAGACTGCTGAAAGCAATGAGATTTCATGAAATAAGAGCTATGGCTTAAGCTGTAATGAAACAATAAATACATATTTCACGAATATGAAAAGACATTTCCAATTTAACACTGTCAGATGTTGGCTCCTATATTACTGCAATCTGCCAATCTGCACCATGGGGTTTGAACAAAATAGGAGAGATAAGACTGCAGATTTTTTAATATAACCATATGTGAAAAAATAACCATGATTTTTTATCTCACCTCTTTGAACACACGACAGATAAAACATATTTCAGAAGTGGATAACCAAAATCCTACACCAGGGTATGTCATGTGTCTGATATTACCTCACCTACTAGGATGGCAAGCTGCTTGTTTATTTGTGTCTTGTTCTGGGAGCATTTCCATAGGACTGAATGCACGTGACATCATCTGATTACAAATAATCAAATATTCATCCATTCAAAGCTAAACTGGACAAGGAGGCTTTGCATCTATCAATAGAAAATTTTATACCTTTCTTCTGGGACAACCAAATCTTCAGGAGACTATGGTTAAGACCCAGCTTTCATAGAATGCAATTCAATAAATGTAGGCAATCATTACAATTATTTTTATTTTATGGTACATAAAAGATCACATTGATATGTGCATGAAGATGAATATCATATCTGGAACATCACATAGGCTTTCCACTGTTTTCCTCCTTAGTCCCTCTCTTTTTACTGCATCATCCTCTGTTCTATTCTTGGTTCTTTCCCTCCTTTCTTGCCTTCCTTTTAGGTTTCTTTTTTCCTCACTTCTTTGGGTTGTTTCCTTCTCTCTGGATCTTCCTTCTTTCTAAATCCCTTATTCCATTTCATTATTTACCTTCTCTCTCCATTTTTTTATTCTTTTTCCAAACTTACTTCTTAGAATCATCCATTATCTGTGCCTGGTTTACCCCCCACTCCCGCCCCACACACATGCTTATTATCACTCTAATCTGTCCCTCACTTCCCATCTGTTCATTATCTCCAGGTTGTCCATCTCATCCTGTTACAGACAGACCATGTTGCTTTTTGCTGCCCACATAAGAAAAAAAAGAATCTTTTAGCTGGCCTGCTTTTCTTCATTCCACTATATCTTTCTCACACCACTTCCCACTTCATAGTCAATGGTAATAACAAATTTAAAATATCATTGAAAAAACACCAAACTCAAAACCCCAAAAAACCCCCACAGTCCTGGATCTGTGAAAAAAAGACAGGGCCACTTAGCTTTTGTGTGAGGTACAAATATAGAGGCTTGGTTTTATTGACTGTATTTCATCTTGCTGCTGTTGCTGACATTCGAAAGAATTTATGTATTTCAATGGTCTTTATTCTCTATCTTTTAAACACAGACACTCATAGCAGCTGTTGAGAACAGAGGAATCACTAAAAACAGTCTGGAGAGAACCCATTAGACTGATTAAGGAACTGGGAAATACTTTGTGTAAAAGAAAAAGAGCACAGAAGCAATATTTTATATAGCTTTTTTATTTTAGAGGAGGTTTTGGGTTTTAGACCCTGCTAAGAAATTTCAGCATTTGTGGAGTATCCAGTGTGCTTTGGGATCACTTCCAAGAGTGTGACTGAATAGAAATGACTCTTAGTCATGTCAGAATGTCCTACCTAAGCAAGATTATGGCAAAAATGACCAAAAGAAACATCTCTTTCATTTTGGTGAGGTTTTTGCCTCTGGGAGGAAATTATGGCATAAGAATTTGGGACTAGAGATCCAGGCATATTTGGAACTGCCAAACTGTTTATACAAATCACTGAAGCAATTGGAAACAATAATTATTTAAATAATTTTAAATCAAGTTTGGAAAAGGAAGATTTCTAGTTTTCTGCTGTTTGGGGAGCAAGAGGCTACCAAAACACTTTCTGTAGAAGCTGAGTTAGAGGCATAGTTGCTAAAAGTAAAGTTTTCATGTAAGGGTAGATTAGGATATTGCTTCTTGCATTCTACTGTATTCTTCCATTCTACTGTAGATTTTTGGTTTACAATTTTGAATATTTCTTTGATTAGAATGTTTTGGTTCACAAGGAAAGCACAAAACACAAGGAAACCAGTGTGCTGGGTTGGGGAACAGAAAATGTGCGGCTCTACTAGCAAAGAGTTTCTGGAAAATCTACTGTCTGAACAAACTAAAGCACATGAAACTTTTTAATAACTTGTTTCACCCCCAAATTCATGGTTCAATTTTTAAAAAAGTTTGTTAAAGATTGATCTGTATGCTGCATGTTGACAGATATTGACCTGAAGAATTATCTCTGGAGTGTGTAGGTTTGCAGTGTGCAGGATGTGTCAGGCAGTGATGCAGGTAATTAGCGCCTGATGTGACGACACGATGGTACTGTAGCCACAATGTCTAAACTTAACTGAATGCATATGAGCCTTGAGATCCTGTGACAAAAACGAAATTAACTAACCTTTACTGTCACTTCAGTAAGGAACTAGCAGGGAGATATTAAAAAAAACTCATAAATGTTGGAAGTCCCTGAAAGCTAGTGAACCAGCGTCCTTCAGCTGAAGTGACAGTGTCTGCCAAGAAATCCAAGGACCTACATTTTTCTCTTTAGAGCAATTAGTAAATCAGTACCTTCACAGACTTGTGAAAAAATATGTCCTACTTCATACAGCTGTGCAAGAATTACTTTAAGAGACAAGGTTACTACAGTGAAGCCTGGCAAAGACTTTTACAATTGGCTTGCACGCTGTTAGAGCCACTAGCAGCATGCTAAGAAATGTCAACAGTAATTAAACCCAATAATTTTCAAATATATGCCATGCTTTGGCAGTGGTGAGGAATGCTTTTCACAGTAAGAATTCTCAGCCTTGTGAGCATAGAATTTTTTTAAGATTTTTTTTTTTTCTTTTTATGGGAAGAAGATTTTTTCCTTTTTCTTTTGGCAACACCATTTTGGAAGGTGTTTATTCATTGAAAGATTGTATCAAAAATCACAGAACTACAGGTTTCTTCTCTAAACTTGTCACAGTTCTTACTGAGCTTGCATTTAAGGATTGTCCCTGCCTGTAATTCTGAGTACACTGCATGGAATCTATTTTAAAAATTTGTGAAACACTTTGGCAAAACATCTGAAAATTTACTGAAAAGTGACATTTCAAAAAACTGAAATGAACTTGTGTTCAGGTTTTGGCAAGTACTTTTGGAAAAATAAAAAACAAAGTTTGCAAATGGTTAACAACTTGCTTCTACAATAAAAGATTTAAATGTTGCAAAATAATTTCACAGTTTCCATTTTCAAAGAAAAGAAGACAATGGCTCCCCATACCCAGTTAATTTAACTCTCTGTACTGCACTCATGTAGTAATTTAAACATGACCATCTTGAGCCACGTAAGCTTATTAGCAACAGAGGTGTGAGGCGCTTCAGGACAAAGGTATCTCACTGTGTGAGGTTTGTAACTGGAGCAGTGTCAGGGACTTGGGACTTTTCATTTGCTAGAAAGGTCTCTGGCCACTCTCATATGTAGTAAGTACTTGGTTGATGTAATAAAAATGTAACAGAGACAACTGAAAACATCCTCATCCAGGATACTCATCTGGAGACAGTAGAACTGCAAGTGTTTTTTCGTAATAGGGTCAGAGTCCATTTTTAAGAATCTGAGAGGTATGGCGAGGGCAAAAATTTGTTATTGTGTATAAGATGATATGTTCCTATGTGTGCCAGGGCAGCTCTGGCTGGCCTTACTCAAGGGATAAGCGTAGTGCTGAGTGCTGCCTTGGCACAATTTTTCAACTCAGAATAGGCACTGTAGTTACGTACTTCTGACACTAAGGTAAAAAACCAAAAAGTGAAGACTTTTATACTAGTTTGCTCACATATTTATTCATTTGAAACCTACTGTTTTCAAAGTTACATTAAGACCGAGAATGATTTTGAAGGCTGAATCTCGTTCCTGCTGGAATCAAAGGCCAAACATTCGTTTAACTTGGCTAGGGCCAGTATTTTGTTGTTATGAAATGTCAGCTGTCCCCCACAGACAACAGGCAGCTTCTAATGTGATAAAGCACTTCTCTTACTTTCTGGTAAAATAGTTTGGAAATTTTAAAATTGGGTAATGAGAGGTTTCTGCTGAAAAAAGTTCTCTTAGCACCAACCTGTTTCCTCTTTGGGAAATGTTTAGCTTTACTGTAAACTTCTTACAGTCATCTCAAATAAATAAAATGACTTGAGACTACCCTTTTAGAAAAGTGGATTAAAGACGTAATGACAACAGGAGAATACACCAATGCCATTTAAGTGAAGTAATATAATAATTTTTGAGTGCCTCATGCCCGAATTTTCTACTTAGAAAGTAAAGTGGTTCACATTAGATACAAAATGCTGAAGAAAGAATTAAGAAAATATCTTACGAAAAAGTTTATCCCTTTTTGTTCGCTTAATGCACATCAAAATTAATTCTATGTTGCAATTTTTAAATTACTTTAACTCATTAGAAATTTTAAGAGAACCAATACAAGCTTCACGTTACTTAGTACCTATTGCTGTTTTAGCTGATAGATATTTTGATTTTATTACTTATAGGTATTTGTACAAAACTTGTGAAGACCATTTCTAAAGTCTTCATTGTTTTTATATAAAAAATGATGATATAATTATGCATTTAATTCTACGAGGGTCATGCAAGTGTTTCTGGTATGAACGAATCAATATCTTGAGAGACATAACCTCTTGGTCCTCTCAGGGTTAAGAGACATATTTCCTGCCTGAAAATAGCATCCTCACAACCAGCAACAGTATGTTTCATAAACTTTGAACTCACTATAAGAACCTTTCAGGATCATTATTCTTCCAGCAAAAAAATGTTAATAGTAAATTCATTATTGTCTTTAGCTCAATAGAAACCTGTAAAAGAAGTCTGCATTTTTCAATGCCAATACCCAAATTTGAATCAAGAGACAGCTTTCAACATGCGCCTACTATGATCTTTTCCTGTTTTAGCGGTTCTAGCAGACCAACAATGAAATATTTACCTGACTGGTGTGGCTCTCCCTGTGCCTTTGAATCGATGAGCCTGCTGTAGTGTTGACTGACGGTCTTGAATATTCATTCTCCTCTGGTAATCCTAAAGCAGAAGAATATTAATTTATAATCTGAGATTTATGCACTGGTTGATTTCAAAATAAGATTCAAAAGACCTTGATATGTTTTACTAAAAGAGAAACAAAAAACCCAAATTACACATTTGCCCGAATATTTCCTATTTCCATGCTTACTGAAACAGAACAATTCTTTTTTACCAAGTAGGAATAGCATAGATAGGTTGACAAGAAGGAATTGTAACTAAAGAGCCTGAAAGTAACACTTTACCTATACACTGGCCAGAGATTCCTCCTTCAATGGAGAAATCCCTGGCTCCTCTTCCCCTGACTCATTTTCATGGCAGAAGCGATGCAAAGGGAACAAAAACCATGCCTGCAGAATTCTGCTCTCAAATTAATATTTCTGTGTCACACAGGAAGTCAACATTAGGTCCAGGATTCAAACATTCATCCCCTCAGCACAGAATATGTTTTTGTAGGTCTTATAATTATTGTGCACTCTCGATGTGGGAATTAGCTGTTCAAAATTTAGCTGTGTAAAAACCAGTCATGCAGTGTAAAACAGCCAGGTAGTGTCCCGTAGTCAAGAGAAACAAACACCTCTGCAAAGTGATCCTATAGTGAGGTTCATTGCTGGTGCTTCCCAATCACTTCTGCAGCAGTGGCAATACCATTCACATAGCACTACAGAGGATCTGTAAGGTGGGATGAGGGGAAGCAAAGGCAGAAGCAAAAACACAGGCAGTCCACAATAGGCATTTTTGAGCACCTCACAAACCAGAATCACAGACACCATGGTAGGTCTGTGTATTGGGTCTAGCAGAGAGCAGAGCTGGAGATCATTTTTCCCATAGCAGCCCTCACAGTGCTGTGCTTGTGGTGGGTTGACCCTGGATGGACGCTGGATGCCCACCCAAGCAGCTCCATCACCATCCTCCTCAGCTGGACAGAGGGGAGAAACTATAATGAAAGGCTTGTGGATTGAGAAAAGGACAGGGGAGACCTGGGAAAAACAGACTCAGCTTGGGGAAATGAACTGAATTTATTTATTACCAAACAAAATCAGAGTAGGAAAATGAGAATTAAAACAAAGCTTTAAACCTCTCTATCTTCCTTTTAGTTTTCCCCTTATAACAGTGCCTTCCCACAACTTTGTAACTGGGGACAACAGTTTTTTAATTTTCTTTGTTCTTCTGAATAAAGCTTGTGTAAAATATTCATAAATATGGATATTTTTCTACATCATCTGGGCTTCCTCTGAACACACAGACAATGAAAAACATGAATCCCTTGTTTGCAGCTCAGGAGCCAGACCAAATCTGTGAGAGTCCAGCATTTCAGCTCTTTTCTGCTTGCTGCAGGGGGAATCTGACCCTGTTCTCTCAGTAATTGGAACTATGTGTTGTTTTGAGGTGGGATTATGAATTTCTGAAGCTGGACAATGATATATTAGGTATGTACAGATGTAAGATGTGACATCCAAGGCCTCTACTGTACTGCTAGTCTTATAAATTATATGTAAGTTACCATTATTGCTTTCTTACCTACATTAAATTCTCTGTGCTCCAACTAAAAATTCTGCCTTTGCAAGATCAAGTTTTTGGTCAAACTTAATGCTTGAAACAAATTTCCCTCTAAATAATCCCATTTTTTGTGAACAAAAAACAACTCCCTTTTTTCAAATAATTTCCTGAACTAATAATTTATTTACATTGATTCAGTTTGGACACATCTCAAATAATGTAATAAAAAATTATCCAAATTTTAATGCAAAATACCTTCTAAAATTAGGTACTATTCATTTAATTCAAATAAAAGGTAGAATGTAAAATATTTGCATAATTCTAGACCACCAGAAATGAATAAAAATACTTTCCTAGGCCAAGCAGCAAGTTCTGAAAAATATATTGATTTTGCACTATGTTAATACACTTTAGGATAGACTGTCCAGGACAGCCTTGAGCTAAGAATCAGGTTATCAATGATTTTCTGTTTATTTCTGTACAAAGCACTTTGATAAGAGGCCTTATCAAATAAGTAAAGTTTCCATGTACAGCAACAGCATATTGTCACAGATATGGCAAGCAGAGGCTTCGTAGAGTTTGGAAAGACAAATGGAGTAGTTGATTACGTACCAAGAGTTTTCCTTTACATACACCTAAGTAACTACAAGGATACCACAGCTGTGCATTGAGTAAGATCTTGTTTAATTCAGTCCAAGGCTGGAAGCATCAGTTTAGCTGGGCCAGGGGCAAAATTCAAGAACCTAAGTTAATCAGGCGTTCAGTCTGGAGTACAAACTACACCATCTGGATTGGGCTTTCCTGCAATTATTCTCAAGTTAACAAAGGTAAGTTGAATTTGGCATTTTTTTTGGCAAAATTAGGTTTGCTTTACATTATTGCTGCTATTATATGTGGTACGGTTTTGTGTACGGGTGATGTAGGATCACAAATCCCAGGATTGCAATATAAAAGGTTATTTCAGGCTCATTACTTTCTGTGTTTGGCAAAAAGCTCTTTCTTTCAGACTAAGAACTCCAGTAAGTGTGGAAAATTTGTGGTGGAGAAGTCACAGTTTGATAGCATAGAGCTGTAGAAAGGTGCTACTCCTCCTATTAAAAATAAATTTAAAAAGAAAAGCAATACATTATATTCATTAAACAAAATGTAAAAGCAACTTCTATTAAAAATCTGAACTCAGAGAAGTGTTATTTCCTTAAGATTAATGCTTTTAGAACCTTGAAAGATATTTTGTCACTGCTCTTGTACTATTTTGTATTGCAATGATAAACATTTTCATTCACTAGTAGGGCACCTATAGCAAAGGGAGATCCTGATTTTCTATTTTCTGTCCCATTTGTATCGATTAGAGGATCAGAATTTCAAATCTCAGTCCTCCATGCCTTAGGCTGCTTATAGACTTGGAGCTGAAGTAATTACAACTTCCTCAACAGAGGCAGTTTTATTTTCTTCACATTCAGCTTTTATTGGAGAGGGGCTTATCAGTTCACACATACAAAGTTAAGCCAGTTCCAGAAAAAGATATTTCACAACTCAGAAGATTCGAGCCTGACTATATCTTACAAAGCTCATTCAAAGAAACACTTCAGCAATTTTATGTTAGAAGAGCTTTGGGATTAAAAACTGCTTACCATTTGATACTGAATTTCCATTTTCAGCAGTCACAGAACTGGACAGTGGATTAGATGACTGAGTACCATGGTTATTTGCATTTTTATCCTGTGTTTCTGAACCAGAATCAGATGTATTTGGATCTTCCCTGCTCCTCAAATTCAGATTAGTTTCAGCACCTGACAGAAACAGAGAAAATGATTGTCAGCTTCCTATTAACTAGCAGCTTTCACATGTAAGTAGATGAAAACTAACACAGAGAGATCAAGTTATTTTATTAAATTAATCAAATTAATCACTAAATTCACAAGTCCAGTGATAAATGTGGAAGGTTTAAACCAGTCATTTTTGCAGGGTTTTTTTGCAGGGTTTTTTTTTTGTTGTTGTTGTTGGGTTTTTTTGTTTTGTTTTGTTGTTGGTTTTTGTTTTGTTTTGGGTTTTTTTTGCTACTGTTCCACTTGTAGCTTCTTAAAGTTTAGGGAAGTGAAAGGCATTACAAAATTTCATTTAGATTGTTTCTTTCCATACAAATATCAGTGGACACAACTCACCAAGTGTTTGTATTGCCTCTTATTTTCGATTTATTTCACATGAGTTTACATACCACCGTCATCACTGAAATGCCTTTCATCATTGCACAAAGTGATACTAGCAATAGATATAATGTCATCTCATCTTTTTCTTTTACCACCTCCCACAAGAAACAAACCGGCTTTTGAGATTAAACTATAGTAGCAATATTCCTCCCAGTAGATCCTCCCCGTGGCCATTGTTTACCCAGCCTCAGGGCTCTCCAGCCATCAGTTGTCATTTTCTATGAAGTGCCAGGTTTTCATGTCAGAGCCTCTTAGTTAAATTTCTTCAAGACTTCAAGAGGAGGTCTGGTCCTGTAGGAGTTCCAAAGCTCTGTACAATGCTCATGCATTTGTTCAAAGAGAAGGGCAAAACAAAGCCCTTATCTTCTTCCCCCTCTGACTGATTGCACATCCATGCACAGCAGAACAGCTCACAGCAAAGTGCCTGGAGCTGGCTCTGAGCTTGCCTGGCTTTGTCAGCCCAGTGCTCCACAAGAAACAGGGCTCAATCATCGGCTGTGCCCAAGTGGTGCTCCCCACTGGAGTTCAGGGGCCAGGGACACATTCAGAGCTGGAAGACAAGATGGATGGGGATAGTAGGAAGAACCCCACTGCAGTACCTGTATCCCTGGCTATCCCCACTCCACTCCTGTGTGACAGGGCTGATGAAATGCTGCACTGGCAAGGTTATGCATTTTTTAAAGGATTTGTCTCTCTTTTCTGTGGTTTTTTTTTTGCTTGCTTGTTTTGCATTTTTGGCGTTTTTTTGTGTGTGTTGAACATATATGCATATTCTTTCCTTGCCATAGTCAGGTTTGATTCATGGAAGACAAACCTGAATTTGGTGCTTTCTCCATTGCAGTCTTCCTAACTCTTTCTGCCCCCTCTGAGACCTGGCCTTAGCTGCGGGGCTGATGTATTATAGTTGACCCTGGTGCAGAGGTCCTCTTGTAACACTCTAAAATGAAAATTTGCCTTCTATGACAGCTCTGAAAGAGTTATTCCTTGATTTTGGTTGTCATAATGACAGCAAGAACCAATGGAGGTCAAAAGACGAGCTATTAAAACCAACATTATGGCGTTCATCCATTCTTCCAGTAACATCCTTAGCTGTCCCAAAGATATGACATATTCTTATAAATCTCAAGCACATGGAAATTTTTCAACGGGAAGGAAAAGCATTTTTTTTCACCAGGTAATAGATACTTAACCTGAAGATTTTCCAGCCTAATGTTGACTGTGCTGTCAATTTTTCATTTTTATGCCTGAACTAAAAAAAAAAAATCCACCTGATTTAAAAAGCACCAACATTAAAACTTTATTAATGAAATGAAAACTATAAATCCATTCTGGTTAGCTCAAAATATTTCATTTAATTAAAAAGGTCTTTCCTATTTTTGTTTAGCTTTCAGTTATCTAACTCTGAATTGTTCTTAATATTTCCTTGTCTAAAAAAAATCTGTCTTGAAAGGTCAAAAAGTTCCCTTTCAAACTGTCAGATAAAACATTTCCACATTTGTTTGGTTTTTGTCCCTCCCTCCCTTGCCCTCATTCCCTGATCATTATTTTTTGCCAGATCTGATTGGATTGTTTCAGTGACACTGTTTCATAAAATGGATCTTTAGGCAAACTTGCTCTGCACTGAAAAAATTAGGCCAGCTCTACCCACAATAACTGACTTGGGAGAGGCTGAGATGGAAAGTCTGAGACGGAAAATGCATACAATACAATTATGAGAGCATGCCTGATTTAGCTTTTGTACGAGCAAGTTGACTGCAAAATGCATCTTTGCAGCTCATTTTAAATTTGTCTGAAAAGGAAATGTCACTTTTAGATGTTAATAGTCAGTGCACTATAGATCATAATCCACCTACATAATTATTGTGCCACCTTTTACATAAAGCTTCTTGGGGAAGTGGCTGGGATCCTTATCTTTCTTGATATTCGAAAGATTTATTGATTTGTCTGACATGTATAATTCATTTGAGAATGAGCAAGTAGAAAGAATTTTCCTTGCATTGCTGTTTGCAGAAGCCTTTTGTTTCATAGGTACATTGATATCTTTTCAGGGCATTCATGAAGGGCTCTTGGAAAAAAAAACCCCTTTTCTTCTTTGTATCTGTAGAATGAAATACTACAAAGAATTGTGGATAGCTACGATTAAGCTAGAATATAATACTAAATTGGCAGAAATAAGTAGTGGAATATATGGATCATATCTTTGGGGACAACTATCTAGACAGAAATTTGTTATCCCATTTGCTGTAATCAATCATTGTAAGAAATGCACACCTTTAGTTTCTGAACAGAAAACCATACAGAGAAAATATATTTCGTAATGCCTTACTTAGCTGATCTTGGGGGTGGGAAAGAACCCTATATTTTATTTCAAAATAATCTGGATTATATAAAGGTACTTGAACTAATTTCCTATATATAGGCATCTTCAGCTCCTCATTGGAGCAGATTCATGTGTCTATAGAACAAGTTTAACTGTGTACATCAGCAAACTTCAACCTGACGTCAGGAGAGTGCCCCTGAAACTGGCTCTGCCCCACATGGGACAATCTCCCCCTGCCCCAGCCTCTGCTCACAGGACCATGCTCCAGCCCTGAGCATGTACTGTGTCCAGTTCTGGGCTCTTCAACAAGATAGACAAGCTACTGGAGAAGGTCCAGCGGAGGGTCACAAAGATGGTGAGAGGTTTAGAGCATGTCTCTTATGATGAGAGACTCTGGGAGCCGGGCTTGTTTAGTCTAGAGAAGAGAGAACTGAGAGAGGATCTCATCACTACAGATACATATCTCAAAGGTGGAAGTCAAGAGGATGGTGCCAGGCTCTTTTTGGTGGTGCTCAGCAACAGAACAAGGAGCAGTGGCCATAAACCAAAAGAAATTTCACCTCCCACCTTCTGAGGAAGACCTCCTTTATGTTGAGGGTGGCAGGGCACTGAACGGGCTGCCCAGGGGGCTCGTGGAGTCTCCCTCTCTGGAGACATTCAAAACCTACCTGGACACGTTCCTGTGTAACCTGTTGTAGGTGATCCTGCTTTGGCAGGGGGTTGGACTAGGTGATCTCCAAAGGTCAATTCCAACCATAACAGTTCTATGATTCTGTGATTGCTGGAGTAAATTTGCTCCAGGTTATCAGTGCCTTTCTCCATTGGGAGGCACAAACTGGCCACAGTACCCAGACATGGTCTAACAATGAATGCTGGATGGAGGAATGACTGACACAGCCCTGGATGCTGCTGGCTGTGTCTGCTGCCAAGACTCACAGCCAGCTCCTATTCAGCTCTCAGGGCCCCCAGCACCCTTTTCCCAGGGCTGCCCCCCAGACAGCCTGATCCTTATATCATGATAGGAGGTAATACCTTTCAAGGTGCAGCACTTTGCATTTGCTTTTTCATGAAACATGCCAGAAGGTCCCAACTTTATCTTCTGTGCAGGGGTTTCCCTCTCTGTCCTGCCTCCTTACTATTAAAAATATCCCTGACCATAACAATGGTGTCTCCTGACATTTTATCATAATATTTCTATTTAAAATTCCTACTGATTCCTATTGGTCTGACATGCATTTTCCCCTCATATTTTCTCAGTCACCTAACATACATGTTTGGACTTTTCTCCACAATAATGTCAACTTTCTCCTGCTGCCATCAAACCTTGCAGATAAAAATATGCAGTGTTCTCTCATCCCTTATCAATGTCCTGAAACTATCAGAAATACATTAGGAGACAGGAAAAAACCCCTTATGGTTCCTACATTTGAACATCTTCACCAAAATGATGAATCTCAGCTTTTTGTTCAGACTTGTGCTCTGCTGTTCTCACTAGGTGGATGGATTATCTACCAGGTTTCAGTACTATTTTTTTTTTAAGCATCAACATCTTTAACAGTTTTCAGCTGGTAATGAATGTTATTTGAAGAGTCATCCATGCCTACTAGCAAGAGACTAGCTATAGAGAGGTATCAGCTGTAGAAGCATGGTAGAAGTTTGTGATTATAAGAGGAATACAAGCTTTAAGTGAAACCCTAGAGTCTCCAAAAGTGAACAGTATTTGGATTATTATTTCAGTAAACTGACTTTGCCAAAAAGATATCTCTGACTCAGTAAAGTCCTACTCTGACTAATCTTGCAGTTAATGAGGATGTATGGACTAAAAGGATGTATATATGTTGTTGGATTGAGGGCATCATTTGTCCTTCAGCTGTAGTATAGTCACTAGCTGGGAGCAATCACATGTACAGTGCTTTTAATCAGAGGATGACAAAGTGTAACAGTTATTTCCTTACAAGCAAGCTCCATATCCTAACAAATCCACAATTAATTACATCAGCATTACTTGAAAAGTGCAAGAGGAACAGTATGCAAAAGACGCAGCTTATGAAATCCACAGTTGCTCGTTGTTAGTGCTCTTGGAAGAGACTGAGTTAAAACTCAAGATAAGGTCATAAGGCACAGGATGGACAGAATTGCACTTATTTTGTAAAAAATTATTCAGAGTATGGAAGTGATGGAAATGAATGTATTTTCTTTTCCTCCCCATTTTTAAGTCACTATCTCACTTTTAAAAGAAACCAATACCCTGAAAGTCTACATGCTAGAACTTTTTTGTCAAAAGAATGACTAAATTATTTTAATTGAGCTATGACTTCCAAATATCCTATTATAAAACTCTTTTTTTTTCTCAAACATAAAGTATGATCCTAAGCATCATAGTTATTTCATAAGTAGTGTTTAGGCTGAGCTAATGCTTTATCACCAAATTAGAAAATGAGCCAGTATTAGCTCTATTCATATGACAGATTAAAGTACAAAACTGAAGCATTTTGAGAGACTATTAGTTTTCTAAGGAAATCATATACTTAGCCCATTTTACAAAGTCTAAAGACAAAATATAAATCAATGACTAATATCGGCATTTAGGTGGAATCATCATAGACTTTTTGTGCAGCAAGATATGAAAAACCAGTATGTTAAAGGCCCAGCAGTAACTCACCTGATAGGGTTGTATTTTACTTTTCTGTCAAATCCCTTGTTTTGCTCTCCTTTCTTTAAATGTAGGTATATCTAAAATATATACGGATACATATGTCCCCATATATTCTTTTTCAAATACGACTCCTTTTAACATTTAGTGCTCATTTACAGTCTAACTGGAAACTCTTTAATAACAACAGAAGGCTCCACTGCTTTCAGCAGGTTTTGGATCCCATTTATGCTTATCTTCAATGCTTTATGCAGTACTGCCAAAGCACCGAGGGACTCATAATACAGGATAAGTACAGAGGGCCTCTTGCTTTGTCTATCCTGGTTATTTAAATGTGATCACAACTGTTCTCTGGCCTGAGGCAAATGGTAAGAGACTCATATCAGTACTACTACACTTTCCTTGCCCTCCACAGCAGAGAGGTTGCATCAAAATCATCTACTGGGAATAGTCCCTGGGCTATGTCTTTTCCTGAACCATGCCCAGATGTGTCTGGAAGGGAGCCAGCCTGCCAGGTCCCAGATGACGCTGGGGATTGCTCTGCACTTTGTGCACAGGAGCAAGCTGTCATTCCAAGGACATCCCCTGGCACTGGCTCTTGTAGTAAGACAGATACACCCCTTCACTTTGACAGCACTAGTTACCACAATGAAAAATCAGTGGTCAATATCTCATGGAAAAAAAAAAAGGAAAAATATGGAAGAAAAACTGCCTTAAAATCATATGGGGCTAGTGGAGCACTGAACTGTTGCACAGTTTCTGCTGAAGCCACATTTAAAGGTTGCATCCTGACTATATAGGAAGAGCAGATTCTCCCTAGTTCTGCTCTGGTATAAATGGAAGTCATGCACTCCTCTCAGTATGATTTGACACAACCATTCTTTCAAAGCACGCATTTCTTTTCCTTAATTAAACAGAGAACTAAGGATGAGTTTCCAGCTGAGGAAATTCAGTGTCACATGCTAGGCAGGATGTACCTCAGTCCTAAAGCTGAAACAATCTCAGTATAAAATCAAACATTATTTCTTCATTCACAGAAAACATGACTCTCTGTAACTAATGATCAATACACAGTTTTAGGTATCAAGAGCCACAGTTAAACATTCTGTATCAGCAACTATGAAAACAGGAAGACACATAAATTCTGACAGACAAATTCATGCAATATAGGAGGAGAAGCTTTTTGTACCTGTGGTACCATGGAATGTAAAAGCTAAATAGCTCAATTTCCTTAAAACCTGTGGCAGGTATCCAGCAAAATGTAAATTTCGAATCAAGCAGCTTGTTGTTCTACATGTGAGTAAGACGGAACTGATGGACCCTATTAACCAGCATATGAAAGACGACATTGCAGGCAGAAGGGATTTCTGATCTGTGCTCCTCACTCTTTCTTGGGAAAATTAGGAATACACTGAATCCTAACGGCTGATCCTGGATAATTTTTTGTATTCACTGTGTCAAGTGGATGTTGTGAAGTGAGGGGAAAAAAAATAAAATATGGTGATTTCAGAAATTTTGCAGATATTTTTTGATGAAGGAAAGGAAGAGGAAGTTTAAATAAGAACAGGCCATTTTATTTTGGCTCAAATTTTTACCCCTGTGTTTTGTTGTACCTTTTCAATTAAACTTAGTAATTGAAAAGGTACAACATTCTGACAAACAACCTTTGTTTGTCAGAACAAATTGCTCTGACTTACTGTTGAGACATTCCTTGTCTGTGGCATTTGCTAGCTACCTTCAGCACATGTTGTCTTGGGTGTCCTTTTGCTGGATAAATGCCTATTGCTTCAGAGCAGTTCCGTTCACTCATACGAAGTCACACCGTGACCTGCTGTAACATGACTGTTTACTTTGTCTGCTGAGAGCTGGAGGCAAACAGCTGCATCCTATTTGCTGAAAGAAATGGAGCAGGCTGAAAACTGTCAAGACCGGATTCCCCCAGCCTATTAGCGTGTGCTGCCTGTCTCACCCTTTTAGCTGTGCTGCTGGCTGCCACTGCCATCAGAGGCAATAATTATTCATTGATTTATTTCACCTCACAAAGCCTACCCTTACAGCAGCAATTGTCTAGGATTCTCCCCCCCACCGGGGATGCTCCTAGGACAGTAGCAATGAATTTGTACTGTCACTTCCAGCATCCTTTCTCTCTCAGCTGTGTAAGTGGAGCTGTCAGATGGTGTTACAAGCTACTCCAGAAGCCACACTCTTTGATGGAGCAGGTAAATACAGAAACAGGCCACTTATTTTGCCTGGGAACCTGCATGCGTGGAAGCTTTGTGTGAACACTGGAAAGCAAAGAGAGGAGACACAGGCTATGAAGAATATCAAGTGAAAAAACTCACTCTGCTAGAGGAAAGCGCTCCTCTGAACAATTTTGTGTTAATGTGATACCAATTAGCCAAATTTCAGAGCATGAGGCTGGTAGTAAGAAGAAGGTTGCTAAAGCAGCTGCAGGAACTCCTAGGTCTGGTTCAGCCCTTAAGAGCCATCAGCTCAATTATTATTTTCTAAATCACAGCTCTGGAAAGTACATACCTAGAACAAGAAGGTTTCTTCTGCTTTCTACTTTGATGGATTTGTGCTGGTAGAAAGACAATGCACTTTTTTTACATTTATTTCAGTGTCAATCATTACCACCTAAAAACCTTTCCCTCTTTTCTAGAAGTAATGTTAGGGACATCCCTGGATCAGGTAAACTCTCAGAGCTGGTGGGGGATAGGTAACATAAATGCCTTTTTTCCTTGTCTGAAGGACTCTGGATTGTTTGAATTAGGTTTTTTTTTTTTCCCAACATGAGACAAGGAATACCATTCTGAAGTGGAGAAAACAGCCTTCTCAAACACTGGTAAAGGATGAAGAATATCTGGACAGGCTGCCATCTCTCCTGACTGATAGTATCAGAGCAAGAACTTGGAATACCTTTTTAGTACAGCAAGTGAGCTAGACTCCAGCCAGTGAACATGTTTCAGAGACTGGGGATTTCATTCACCCCATCTTCTCTAGGAACCGATCTCTGCAGGCTTTTCTGAGGTCCATGACAAACCATACAGGGCAGGAAGGAGAGGAGCACTGCTCAGGACAATATCCTGCCTTAGAAGAAACATTTGTTCCCTCCATGTCCCCATGTTCCCCATCTTTTCAAGTCTAATATGGAAAAGAAGTAGTTGATTTTACTCTGTTAATGGTTTTATGTACTGCTAGGTGTGTTGACCGGCTGACCAAAGAGTCTACTTTTTGTATTTGTGTGTTTAAAAACCTGCTGCTGTGCAGGAAAAGGAAGATACAATTTGCTGAGAAACACAGCTTCCCTTTTTTAAACTGTTTTCTTCAAGTCTGTGTGAATACAGCAGTTCTTCTTGAAGGCAGACATTTAAGTCTGTTTACGTTTCTGTGTGGTATCTCAGTAACAGAACAGCCATTACTGCTGGGCTTTAGCTGCTGTTGAAAGAAACTGTGTGATGAGACTGTCTCAACCTTCCTCCCCCTCAAACACAGTTTCAAATATTGTAAAAATAAACAAACAAAACCACCAACAAACAAAACAAACAAACAGATAGGGATTTGCTACTGCCAAAAGCATCACATCAGTTCTATTTACTTTTCCCAGAATGCATCTACAGAGATTTTTTAGGATCTCTCATACCAGCTCTGGCACTGACTGCAACGCAGAAGTCTTGGCGTAAGTGACTGCATTGAGCAGATAAATTGTTTGAGCAGATCCTGAGGAGCAATCCAAGGAATATTTCTGGTCCACCTGTACTGTAATACTGCCCACCAAATAGGGACAGCTGTTCTGGAAAACTTCTCAGACAACATTTACATTTTGCTTTCCAAGTGAGCTTCTAAGACAAATATCTATTTAGCTGGTTTTAAGTTCATTTTGAAAGGACAGAGTGATGGTCAATGACACCTTCATTAACCTCAAAGCAAGAACATACGGCTATCGCAGATGCAGTGTGATGAACATCCACATGGTGCACAAATACAGACAATCAGTGGCTAAAACCTGTCACTAAATGCTACTAGTATGTCAGGATCATTCTGCAACCAGCCCCTAAGGAAAGAGCTAAGAGAAATAATGAAATGTAAAACTTCGAGCCTAATTTAATATGTTTTTTTTTAAAAAATTTCACCATACAAAGAATAATACTAATTTTCATGCTTTTCATTTTAAAAGAGAATGAAAATTCAAGCCAAAAGAGCACTCAACTTGAAGGCTTCCATATTTTCCCATTCACTAGTGGTGCCAGGAAGAAGGCAGATGTCCTTAACTGCTTCAAATGCTACTCCTACCTCCAGTACTCCCCTTCTAAGCACTCTCTCACAGCAGTGTAGCAGTGTGGAGAGAGCATGAGGGTCAAGGTACCCTCATGTTTATGACCAAGTCTTTTTATCAGTCTCAATTGTCTTCTCTTGCTTCTCCATCCAGCCCCATGAAATTCCAGTGCTGGAACTGGAACATAATCCACACATCCAGGTCGATAGAGTTTCAGAGTTTCGTGATGAGCTGCATGAGTCCTGCCAATAACTTTGGGCCATCACTGAGGGGCTGGAGTGCACAGCTCTTGGATACCTGAGCCAAGAAATTTAGAAATAGCTTGACTTGTTTATCAGACAGCTTTGGCTGTTGTGGAGTCATACCCCTAAATACCAACCTGACCAATGTTAAAATGACTGCTCTTGAACTTATCTAGGTTCAAAAAAAAGTCAACACATTTAGTTGTTAACATTTTCAGTAAGAAGCATTTTACTATATTTGAGGCAGACCATTTCAGTACTTTACAAACATTTTTGAAAGCCTGGACATGAAAGAATATTTATTTCTGCACAGAATTTTAGAATACTTGATTTTCATTTCAGGCCAAAACAAAAATAAATGTCACAATGCTGACATTTTCTGTGAAATGGAATTATTGTTCTCTACTGAGGTTGTATGCAAAAGGTAATTTAATGCTGAGATGGATGTAAAGAAGTTAAGAACATCTGAAGAGACTTCTCACTCAAGCTGAGAATTTAATTAGAGACTTTCACTAAAATGTGTGTCCATATTTCATTCTTCATTATGTTTCAAACGCCGGAATTCCTGTAAAATGAAGTGACGTGATGTTTACTGCCAAATACCCATATTCTTCTTTGGTATCAGGAACATAACTATGCTACAAATCAATTTCTTTCTCTTAACTATAACTAATTTCTCACAATTGGTTTACAATTAATGATATAGTGGTACCTAAACAAAGTCATTTGTGGTTCTGCATTGTGAATTACAAATAGAATTCTTACCATTTAAAGAAGCCCGTAACACTGTTAGTAAAGAGACAGCTTTCTAAACCATTACTGAATTTGGAACTGTGGTGTCACATCAGATGTTGAAGACATTGCTATGAAAATAAGAATCCCGTAAATGTCTACCAGAATGATCCAAGTCAAAATTAAAAGTGGGATATTATTGAAAATCATGGGATTGAAATGCACTAAGCTGAACCAGTGGGATGTAGTTGTTGTATTCGAGTATCAGACAGGATGAAGGGGGCACAAAGTAAATCCAGATCAGTGGAAAGGATGCAAAACAGAGTCATTAATTTAAAAGATATGCCTGCAGTTCTCAGAAGTGGACCATATAAAAGGAACAGAAAAGTCAGTGCAATTACTTTTCCTCAGCATTCCTCCTCTTAAGCAGTAACTTGGTATGAATATGAGAGCCTGCAGTGGGTCAGACCAAGGCACTGCCTACTCTAGGATCCTTTTCCAGTAGCCATAGACAGTTACAGTAAGGTCAATGGAAATCAAAAACGCAGTGATATTTCCTCGTGATCCCGGGGCTGCATAGTTTCCTTCAACCTCTATTTCACTGGTACAGCTTTTGGAAATGTATGGAGGAGTGCTGAAGACTTGATTGTATTTTCAATATAAGCACTTAAAATGCAAAAAAAAAAAAAAAAAAAAAAAAGAAAAAAAAATTATGACAATACCCATTTTTTTTCACCTGAAAATTAGACTTGATTTGTTCTTCTAACAATCTTTGGGTTCAAATTGTTTATGGTAATCACACACAAAGCCTCTTTCACATGTTGGAACAGATAACCAAAGAAAATTCCATATTACATGATTTTAAGCTGTAACAGCAAACAGTGAAGTCAACCAGAAACAGAAATGCTTTAGTGAAAAAAAAAATCATGACAGAAACCCAGAACAGTCTTCAGCAGTAAAATATACTAGTTTTCAGAGATTCTGAAATTATTCTTGATACATTGTGTTTATCCTGAAACAAACAGGTCTTTTCTGTGATATATTATCTAGATAATGGCAGACTTATAGATCAGGAGAAGTCTGCAGATCAAGGTGGTATCTTTCAGGCTGTACAAAAGTCCATAGCTATTCTGAAAATAGGAATTGAGTGTACTTTCTCTAGACTCTTCTAAACTTTTTATGCTGCAATAATGGAAATCACAATTATTTCCTCAGAAAAATCACACAGCATGGGCTGGATGTCAACTGTATCTCCAGCAGTTCTGTCTGCTCCTGTGTAATTTTCTGTATAGGGCATCCATGGCTAGCCAAGAAAGGGCATTTTTGTAACAACTCACATTGAACTCTTACTATCAGTGCCTCCTCCCACTTTTCTGCACCTACTGCAAAAGATTCAGATTGAGAGTTGCAAGTAGTACATAGTGAACGTGTAAGTTTGCTGATGACACTAAACAGGAAAGAGCTGTTGACTCCCTTGAGGGAAGATAGGCCCTGCAGAGAGATGGACAATAAACAATTTTATAAAGTTTAACGAGTGTTGTATTCTGCACCTGCGATGGGGCAACCCTGGATGTACGGACAGACTGGGGAATTAGAGGCTGGAGAGCAGTGCCACAGAAAGGGACCTGGGGGTCCTGGTCTATGGCAAGGTGAACGTGAGTCAGCAGTGCCCTGGCAGCCAGGAGGGCCAACCCTGTCCTGGGGGGCATCAGGCACAGCATCACCAGCCGGGCAAGGGAGGGGATTGTGTATCAGGAAAAGGTTCTTCACCCAGGGGGTGGCTGGGCACAGGAATAGGCTCTGCAGGGAAGTGGTCATAGCACCAAGCCTGTTCAACTTTGAGTGTTTGGACAACAGTCTCAGGCACATGGTGTGATTCTTGGAGTGTCCTGCACAGGGCCTGGAATTGGACTCGATGATCCTGATAGGTCCCTTCCAACTCCACATATTCTATCAGAGGTTGATGACTCTCCTGTGTTTAGACATCTGATCTAAAAATTAGTCACAGAAAGTCACCCCCACTCCCTGTTAATTAAGGCAATTATGTAAACAGATATTAATCTTTTTCTGAGAAGTGTGGTGAAGCTTAACTGACTAAAGTTTTAATGATTTGAGAATTTTACTTTAAAGATGTAGAAGTTCAATGCCTTATACAAGCATTCCTCCAGCATTTACAGGTAAAAGATAAAAGTTGAAAACACAGCTGTTTGAAAACACAGCTTTTTGTATTATTCATGGTTTGTAAGTTGTTAGCTTTTGCCACAAATAAAGTATATCTATTTCATTGTACAAATAGGAAGGAGATGGAGATATGATTATTATCATTATTAAGTTGCTTCAGATGAAAAGCTGAGTGGCATAGAGGGTAAAGGCCTGGGATTTCATCACAGAAACACAAGTAGGGATTTAATTTGCAATCCACTGTTGAGACATTAGCTGCACAATAGCTTGCTCTATCTGATGATAAGGGAAAATTATTTACTAGCTATCAAAGGGATACCTGCCTTTGACAGGACAGTACCTTTCATACATATGCATTGCATTTTGTTGTTTTCCAAGTTTGAGTCAATCTCAGTAAAGAGTATTTGGCCAGCTTTGGTCCCAAGGTACATCTAAGTATCTGTATCATTTGCCAGTTGTAACTATCTTGCTGTGACTTTCAATGCTTAAAATGGAGAATGTGGAATAAGATACTGATATGTGAAGCTACCTGCCTTGAAAATACATCACTTAGGAAGTAAGTAAAGAAGGGATTCACATAGTGAATGGATGTCAAGGATACTGGACAAAAAATAACAGTACTGATAACAACAAACTGTTAACAATCTAAAGTTTGCACACCTTTGCTGCTGTTACTATGTAAGTAACCAAACTGTTTGGAAAGGAATAGGTCACTGAAGAATGGATAGACTTCAACATACCAATTTATTTGTACTGAAACACAATATTTCACAAAAATTGATGCCTACACACTGGTGATGTACATAAAGGAAATATCTGCCTAATTTTACTTCTTAGGCAGCTAGATGTGGGGTTGCAAACTTGTGTATTTTCTTTTGCTCAGACACAGAAGTTAAGTATCTATGTCAATTTTTTCTCAACAAGTGGGAAGAAGAGAAAACATTGTGCCTTTGTCTCAATAGACTAATGGTAAGAAATTCACCCAGGTTAAGGTAAAATCATAGTTCCTTTGCTCCTTCCCCTTCAGAATCCACATGAATACGCACTCTGCCAATCTAAGCATGGGTGATTGGTTAGGATTTATTCTACTTTTTGTTCTGAAGGTGAAATGATTCCCCTTTGCACGGAATAATTTAATATCAACTGTACCAATTAAGAGAAATAACATCACGACCAAGCAAAATCTGAGTATCATTCCTGCACACTGAGGAACAGAAAATGCTCTCCTTGCTCATAAATATTTAATATGAAATGCTTAAATGTGTGATTGTCTCTCCCTTATATTAAGAATGTCTTATATGTTGAATAGTCAAAAATATTTGGCTATTCTGCCTAAGGAGTGCCATTTTGTCATTAAAGGACTGAATTCAGTTTCATGAGGTCTAGTTTCAAATCTCAGGTATTTTCTATTTAAGTAGGGGCTCTGCACATGACCATTCAGTTTCACTCTGTCTTGCAAACTAAAGTTTTCACTTCCAGAAATCACCGAGAATAGAATAGATTTGTGTGTGTGCATTATCACTTATCTGCACTCAAATCTCATTTTATATGGAGTAAAAACAAATCCCTGAGTAACAATACAGCTGCAGTTTCAATGAAAACTCTTTTCAACCTTGGAGAAATCACCTTATCTAGGTTCTCACCTGTTACAGCTTTGTTTACGTGAACTATAAGCTCTGCAGAGCAAAAAACTTCTCTTGTTACATGTGAAGTATTTTGCATGAAATTACGTCACTATTTGGTGACTAATTTGCGTACTGGTCATTGTTTGAACCAGTAGGAGCTAGTGTTGTATAAAAAAAAGGCCAGATTCAACCACCAGGTAAAGGAAGTTGTTGCTATTTGATTTTTTTTGTTGTTGCCCTTCTGAAAGACAACGTTCTCAGTTCAGTTCACAATAACTCTTCAGCACATCAGAAAACCACAAATGTGTTCTCCCGTAATTCTGGACGAGCTTTTCTCACAAAGAGGTCAGGAGCCAAAAGGACGTAAGTGTTCTCAGGCCTTGAAATTACTCCTCCAGGCGAGAGGGAGGCATGCTGGGGGATCTGTCTGTATTGCACTTTTATTGGCAAGGAGGCTTTCATTTCCAAGGCTGATGATCCCATACAGAAACCCCCTGATTCCCATAGGTAACTCTCCATGACTTCAAAATGGCCCATAATTTTACTTTTGAGTTTTAGTTAAGATTGTTGGTAGGTTATAACTTCTGAAAATAAAGGAAACATTACAGAGAGCTGTTCTAGGCCATGTCTTCAACTTTAAGGAAATTCTCTTGATTTTTTTTTTCACCGTATCATCTCCAATAAATAAAATACTACAAATGACAAAAAGAAAGGGAGGAGTCTTCTAGGAACTTAATATGCATTAGGCAATAGGTGATAAAAATATCAGAAGGTAACACATGACAACTTCTAGTTTTACACAACTTGTAAAGAGCCAGCTCTGATGACTGCCATCTTATTACTTTGCATGAAAGGTTAAATAAATTTTTTTTCCATCTGGTACCCTAGAAAACAGATGAACACATGAAGTACATGAAAAAAGGGAAATTGTAAAAACACACATGTATTCACCTGTATTTGTTACTTTCAATCCATCTACTTATCATTGGACTATTCATATGTAACTGCACTTCGTATACAGTAACTTCCTAGCTCATAAAATATTTATTCAGGTTTTTTATTGTATATCTTTCTTGAACTTTGATCTTTCATACTTAGTGCTGCCTTGATGAAATATTTAGAAGTACATTTTCCATGTGAAAGGTAAATTTAGAGGTTTTTTATGGTAGCCTCTGTTAATGCATTAGCTTCAACCCACATGAGACCCAAGCTGAACTCTATCTTGGTCACATTTAGTTGATCTTTGCATTTGCAAAAATATTCCATGCCAAAGCAACTTTTTTTTTAAGGTAAAAGTAATTTTTTTGACTTAGTTGGAGTAGTTTACAACACTTCTTCACCAGGTACATTGAGAGAGCCTTGAGAAGATACATCCAAAGAACTAACTTCAACAGTTACTTCCTAGCAGACAGAAACTTATAACCTACATAAGAAAACAAGACTCCCAACTTAAAAAACAACCAAACCAAACCAAATCAAACCAACAAAAAAAATCAACCAGAAAACCATCAAAAAACCCACAGAGAACATTCTACATATATTTATAGGCAGTGAATGTTACTGAGTAATTTTTCAAAGCAAGCAAAACTACTGCAATAACTCCTTTACCAATGTCATCAATTAATACACTTAGCATAAGAAAAAAAACCATTCTCCTGATGTAGAGAACTGATAAAGCCTCAGTTCACAGCTCATTCAACATACAGGATTGAATTCAGCATACAAGAACAAGCAAGGTTCAGCTAAAGATTTTTCAAGATCGGGAGGACTCACGAGGGTTCTGCCCACTATAGTTTCTCTGATAGCCAAATGTCTCGTCTCCACCTGGACACTAACTTTCATGAAGACTGTAGAAACTCAGTTAATTTTGAGACCTTTAGTTCTTTGCTGTATTTGGCTGAAAGCAATTTTGGCTGAAGACTGTCATGGTTCTTAGGAATAGAGAGGTAGGGTGGCAGACAGATATACACATATACAGAGCAAGAACAAACACCTGCTTCTGTTATAGTATAGCTGTGTGTAGGATATGATACTAGAATCAACGGAGCAGTATCTATTTAAGAAAACGGATGATGAATAATAAGAGAATCCATCCTGTTCTCTGCTGTTTTGTTTTGTTTTGTATTTCAAAAGTATGACTTGGGCTTCTTCCCAAAAAGGTGGCACATCAATAAGCCAATGGAAGTACACCAATGCATGCAGCACGGACAATGAACAGGAGAAGCTGGAAGACACTGTGCAGCTGGAAAACTATGATATAGCTGAAATCATGGAAAGTTAGTTTTTCAGTTGGACTCAATGATCTTAACATTCTTTTCAAACTTAAGTAATTCTATGTTTCTCTATTGCCTATTTCGAATATGCTGCACACAGCTCTTGATTAAGACAAGCTGTTTGGAGAGAGAAATGAAGAAGCAGAGAAAACAGTCAAGAGATTTTCTCACTCTGAATTTTAAATTCACAAAATTTTGTATTTAGGAGATACTACTATGGGGAGAAATTTCTATATAAAGTGTACTGAATATTTTCAATAGGAAACTTTTTTTTTTAATCAGGAAAGTAATGTGAAGGCTGGAGTCAGTGTTGTTATTGAGATACAAAACCAGGATTTACTTTAACTTTTTAAATGTTGTTCACTGCATGACTCTCCATCCAATCTTTATTTATGGGAGTAATAAAGACTGTATCTCCAAATACAGAATTTCATGGAAATGAAATGATGACATTTTAAAAGACAGTCTTCAAATTAAAGTACATCTACCAGCCACCTAGCCATATATTTAATTCAAAGTAATTTTATAGGTTGATAACATAAACTTATTTTTCATACAATGTAACATCTGCGCTTATTTTACTGAGACAGCTGGAATGTTAAAAAAGAACATTTAAACTTGTGTCATACAAACATTTTGGTAAAAGAAAAGTTGATATCTCAGACAAAACCTGAAGAGCTATATTTTTATATGCAATGTATATTCTGTATGTGTTTCTTATGACTACAACAAACATTTCTTTAAAAAAAACTCAAACCAATCAAGGTTTTCATTCTGTATTTTTGCCCACTCTATCAGTTTCCAAGATAAGAAAGTTTTGATGCAGAAAATAAACACCATACAGAAGCACAGAGAACTGTCTTACCTTCTGGCTCCCTGATCTTACGTCCTGCTGCAGATTTTCGTAGCACACTCCTTCCTGAGTTGAACAAGCTAGTTAACTCATCAAGGGGACTGGTCAATGATCTTGAGTTTGTAGGGCTGTATGGAAATGAAGATGATGCATTTGAGTTCAGTTTCCTGTGATCTGCTCTTGCCACCTTCGGGGAGTAAGGCAGTTTGGAGAATGAAGATGAGCATCCAAGCTGAGCAGGACTGGGTCTCTGAGGTACTTTTGACAGATCTGAATTTGTACCTGCTTTCCCAGCATTAATCAGAAAACTAACACAAGTCTCTGGAGGAGATGCAAAATGTGTGGAAGCCCGGTAGGAAACAGGAGGTGGTACAGGAGGAGGGGGTGGTGGCAGAATAGGAGGTGGTGTGGAAGGAGGAGTCACTTTGGTGGAAACACTGAACACAATCAAGCCTGGAGATACTGGTCTTTCATTCTCCCCTTTCTGGCCTTTGGAGTACTGGGGTGATAATGGACTTGAGCCTTCTGACTGCACAGGGTATTTTAGGTTGGTTTCCAAAACAGGAAGCTTTTTGACCTCTAGTGGTGTTAAAGGTGATTCATCAGAAGCAGGTGAACATGTGACAGGGGTTGGAGGGAATACAAGAAGCGGTGGTCTGTGGGGGAGCAAGTTAGGGAAAGGGGCTGGAATGTCACATGAGTCTTTATAGATCAAAGCTGCTTGACTGTTTCCATCCAATGCTCCATCTTCAATGTTACTATTTTTTTTGCTTTCAAACAACAGAGGAGGAGATCCAGTCACTACTGAAATTATTCCATTACCATTGCTTCCTTCTTCTGGTAGAAAATACTTCATTTCTTCATATACAGACTCTCCTTGTTCTGGACTGTCTGCTTCAGCAGAAGTGCTTTTCACTGCATTCCCTACCATTTCAATATAGACAGGCTCATTTTCCTCCTCCTCTTGTGACATAAAGAGATTCAACACACCGTGTTGTGGTCCATCAGTAGAAACTGCTCTCTGTACTGTCACAGTGTCATAGACACCTGGTTTAACTACTGTGCTTGCTTTTTTTACATCCCCGGGCTTTTGGCCAGGTATTTCTTCATAAGAGCCACTAAGTTTTGTATTTGGACTTCGTTTTGGTTTTCTGGGAGGTATTTTTTTCATGGTACTGTAGTCATCGCTGTGTGGCCTTGGACGGGTCAGTACTAGGAAAACGAAAAAGGTCTGTGTTAGTAACAAGTTAAAGTCAGTTTTTTCTTACACTGGCCTAGAACTTTAAGCCCTCAAATGTTACCCATTTAGTTCTATACTGAGAAGCTGTCACAGACACAGGAATCCAAGCAAAAGCATAAATACTTCTAGGAATAAAATGCAGAATTTCCAGCTACCAAACCACAGGCCTTTGCTACCTGGGCATATAATATGCCTTGGTAATCTCTACTGCCACTAAAAGATGAGAACTCACACCTGAGGAGGTATATTTTGAATCCAAATGTGCACTGGAAGATCTATAACACAAGGAAATATGTTTTTGTTTCTCCTTTTGCTCCAAGGGAGAGGGGCAGGCTTTTAACTGGGAGTCAGCAAGGTACTACTTTGACACATAGGTGATTGCCACTAACTGAAATACCCCTCTTTTATGTAATATCTACAAAACAATAATTATAGGATGATATTATGCCCCTCTCTTCTTTTGTACTACAGGTGTGGAAATAATTTATAACTTTAGGGAATCTCATAGCCTAAGGGCAAATCCCCAAGTGAGTATACATTTAACTAAACTAGATGTCTCTTCATAGCCTCCAGGCATGTATGGAGTGAAGAGACTAGATACCTAGATGATTGGTATTTTAAGATCAAAATTAGATGGTATAAATCAGAGCTGGTTTTGGACAGAGACTCAGGAAACTGACATTATTCTTGGAAAATGAGTATATGGCAGAGAAACTTGCCCTATTGTTTCATACATATAAGAACTAGAAAATTATTTTGTGAGTACATGTAAGCATTATTGTTAACACCATATATACATATATAAATTGTTGTTCTTTCAAAACACCTCTGCTAGAACTTCTTGGTTAAATCAATAATCTCTTGCAGATTTGGACACAGAAAGATGAAATAACTACAGATCTCCTCAAACCATACTAGTTTAAAAGTATGTTGAGCATAGTTCATGTCTCCTTACATAGAACTTGAATGAGCAAGGAAGAGTTTAAGAAAAATAGACTTTCACCCAATGAACTGGACATGAGAACAGTAATTATTTTGAGAGACGGAGCTGCAAAGATTTCTCTCCATTGTATGCAGGACTAGGGAAAGTTTATACAGAGCTTTAGACCCAGCCTGAAGGATCTTCCTTGATAAACTTTGAGGATCCTTTACACAAAACATGACAAGTCAGGCTTATCAAGGAAAGCAGAATGCAATCCTTTCCTTCATCTTCTACCTATTCATTTCAAGGGTGAAGGAGAACAGAACAAGTGAACTCAAAACCATGCACCATAATGCACTGAGATGCTCTGGGACACTTGCAGCACTTTCCTTCTGAACAAAAATCACTGTAACCAAATTATGGCAAAAAACCCCCCAAACAAACAAACACTGAATGCTAAGTTATTCACGTGAGCATAAAGAAAAAGTAGGAGAAAATTTAATGTTTAAGTCTGTGAAATTCAAGATTCGAGCACTCTGTTTTAGTGATGCAAGGTATTCTAAAAGGTGAAACAAAATGGCCACTGGGGTAGAATAGCTCATGTTGACAGATTATTTGTTTCTAGAGGGAGTTCTACAAATAGGTTTTGGTTGTTGACAAACTAGGCAATTAGAACATGAGTATTATTTGCTGATTTGGGAACAAATGACAAACTGGCTAATTTTATTTACTGCCACTGAAATATTTCAAGGAAGCAGGACCTCTCAAAGGCACTTGACTGTGTTTAAAAGGATCAAAGTGAAAAGAATAAATCAGTAACTCAGAGTAACATTTGCGACTGTCTCTGCCTTTATGCCTAACCTTCATTAGCAGTTTCCTTAGAAGCTGCCGACAAGCAAGCACTAACAGCCTCGTACGAGGCACTCAGTCGTGTGTTGGGGTCCCTCTTTGGTTTGGGAGGAGGCTGTTTCCTTGGTGATGGCAGGCTATTGCTATCGTCCATGCTGAAAACAGAGTGCAGGGAGGGGGATCTGATGGATGACCCCGCCGCAGAATGTACCAAGCCGTCCACTGCCATGGGGACAGGGACGGAGCTGGAGTGAAAGTGCTTAGATATTCGACAGCCGGCAAAGCTGTCCTCAGAGACCTTCCCACCCTTGTCTTCAGCTCTGAAAACACAGAAAAAAGGCCCAGATGCATTATTCAAGCAGTAACAATGAACCTGTTCATGCAAACGTAACAACAGCTTTTTGGTAAACAATCTCACAACTCCCCTGCTGTGTCGAGGGGATGTGTGTAGTAATCTTCTGACAAACAAATCCAGATCAAGCTGCTAGCTTTCTTCCATTTCCTGTTCCATGATAAATCAGGACACCGGCCCTTTTTCACACAAATGCAGCCTTGCTTAAGCAGTCTCATATTGTTGATCAGACAGTCACTGAATGAATTGTTCACACTTTGATTGCTACACACAATCAAAAGCTGGGTTTTCAATCTGAATGATAATTTCTGGGAAATCCATTTTAATAGAAAGTTACTGAGGCAGCAAATACTGAGCCTTTATCATTATTTTCTAAAAAGACAACTATAAATTCTATTTAGATAATGCAAATCTTTAAAATATTAGATGACCTTTTTAACCAGCTACATTGGCTGCTTGAGCAATTCCACCCAGATATCTATATATCTTCCAGTTTAAACTTAATTATTAGTTATTAATTTTAATAATAATTTTTATTATTATTATGTTATGTTTCATTGTTTCAATTACAATTTAGTTTTTCTATTTTTTCTTTTTTTTTGCTATTTGAATACATATTGAGAAATAACCTTCCATCTGCTGCCAACAAATTGATTTTTAGCAAAAATTCTTCTAGCATTTTATTCCTCCAAGAATCAAAACATTGACACCCTTTTAACTTAGAGTAGTAATGTATTAGATAGAAGATGTCTATACTGCCATTTTACAAACAAATCCCCAAGAATCTGTCTTTTTAAATTGTATTTCTGCATGGCAAATCACCAGCAGAACTGAAATTCATGCACAGGATATAGCCAGCTGCCCATGAAGTAAATGAAATAGCAAAAGATGAAAGCATGGTGCTCAGTGGATAATTTGTTTTCACTGTAATGTTTAATTACAGTCTTTCCTACAAAGGCATTTCCTCCAATATGTAATCACTGGGATATTTGAAACTAATTAAGCAGATGCACTGCCATTTTCACTTTAATAAAAGTCACTGACAAAAGCAATGATAGCAAAGGGAGTTGTTCTGGATGAAAATTAAGTTCCTATGGAAAAATAAACATTTATATTTCCAGCAAGTTACAGACACAGTCTTTCTATTGACACATACCGATCAACTGCAAATGCTAACTCTGCCCATTCAGCAGTCTGAGAGAGATCACGGGCTCAGTTCCTAGAGAATGGCTCTCCAGCACTCACTGGATTTGTAAAATAGGTACTCCTGAAAACTCTGATATGAGTTAAAAAAAAAAATTGCCCATTTTTAAATAAAAGCATCCTCCTCACAATCAATCTACTTGGTTCGGTGAGAAATCAGGATTTCTTAGTCTGGACTTTACTGTATTTTAACACTTTCTTAGCTGTTTTTCATTACCTTGGAAATTTTTCAATGTTGGTATTTGAAGTTAGAGGAATTTTTCTTTTACTTGTTTGGTCTGATAAATGTTAAACTATAATCTATTTGTCATACAATTAGAAGTATTTCTGTAAAAAATAAGTGTCTCAGACCTGAATAAGTTCCTCTAAGCTCAATGTCTCCTGAATAGGACATGGTAGTTTCCTTAAGTTTCTAGACTTAATTACCCGATATACAGGGAAAAAATATGACCTAATATTGATTTGGGATGAGCACATACTTGAGAACCCTCTTGCAATCCCTCAGTCATTTCTATGGTTTTCTAAGCAGAGAAGGAATTCACAAAAACTGAAGAGACTCATTAATTCTCCCCAGCAGGTGCTTCTCATCTTACCTTTTGTGGCCTTCCTCTGGCCTGTTTCTAGCCTCTCCCTTTTCTCTGTGGTAAGCAGCATTCATCTCGTTGCGGAGCCGGTCATTTTCCCGAGCAATGTCAGAAGCATTTTGAATAACCAAGGCATCATATGTTTTCAATCCCATATCCTCAGCATTCTGCAAGAAGCTTTTGATTGAGGTGACCTCTTGCTGTTTGATGCTCATCTTCCGTAGCAAGCGCTGGCGAGCTAGAAATCCTCTTACAACTACCACAGCAGAAGGAGAAAATATGGCCCAATGAAAGACAACCAATTGGGGAATTAATTTAATATCACTGTATGTTCTGCAGTAAACAGGAGCAAGCCAAGTTCAGTCAATATCTTGTACAAATTAGAAAAGAAATCTGGTGGCATAAAAATAACACAGTAAAATGGAAGTCTTTCCCTTTTCTGCTATTAGTACTTAAAACAAAGTAGTGACAGTAATTTCATAAATTTGAGGTATCAGAACTCAAAATGTTTACTTTCATGGAATGTTAGTTTTAATTACATTACAACCGAAACATAGATGTATACTACAGATTGTGAGAGCATACATTTACACTGCAAAGGTCAAAAGATAGTTTGTTTCAAAATAAAAGGCTGGATAAATTAATTGCATTGAATGAAGTAGGAATTAAATGATTGCTGTTGGTCAGCTTTAAAAAATGCTTTAATAGTTTCAATGTACCTAATACCCCATCCAAATCAAAACTAAAACAAGATTTTTTTTTTTTGTTTGACTTAAAGACCTTTTACTGCTCATTTCCTTTCATCTAAAACAATTAGATTAATTTAATGCAAATTTCTCAAATGTATCTGTCACATCATGTCTGCATTTTTCAGTTAAAAGTTTTCATCTACATTGCATCAGCTTTGTGCATCTATTAGACTTTTTCTTCACACTTTGTCAGCTTCATGCTGAGGAAAGATTCTAGTGCATCTCCTGTAATAGCTTTCTGTATCTCTTTCCTATGCATGTACATCCATTACTAAAAATCCTACCCAATAACCACCCGGTACCCTGGGTTTTCCAAAGTACAGTTGATCAGAAACACAAGGCACAGGGACCTCTGTGGCCATGATAAACTGGGCACCACTTTAATTCCTGTGCTTACAACAGGCGGTGTCAATATTCTCTGAACCTATGTTTTGTCTTAAAAGGAAGAAATATGCTAACTGAATGTACTGTATTTGTGTGGGTGTTTTTGTAATTTTTTAAGTTCCACAAGATCATGTTTCTTTCCAGATCTAGAACCACTGCTGTGTATCTCACAGGGAAGAACCTGTTTTAGAATTATTTATCTGTTGCCTGAAATACTCTTGGGTTTCAGTAGGTTTTCATCACTTTACATGTATCAAAACCAGGTCAAACTTCATCATTGCTTCTTTTGGTTACTCTCATTCTAGTCAATTGAAAGTTTTTCATAAGTGAAGTCAGCAGACAATAGCCTGTGTAAGATGTTTATTTGAGTTTGGGGGAAGATACTGAAAATGTATAAAGATATGCAAGATAAAAATGTATGCAAGATAAAAAAGTTAAAATGCATTAGGTATTTAGAACAACATAATTAAGTTTCAGATTTAGGATCACTGCAGAACATTAAATGATGAAGACCCAAACTGAAATAATCTAAAGGAAACATGTCAACAGAGAAAGATACAATTAGTCTTCTATGAATATAAAATGTTATTGAATAAAATAAACAGCTAAAGCATAGGGTAATGTAAGGTACTTGCTATCATCTTCTAGGGCCTTGTTAAGACACTAAATATAAGATTTCATTTCTAGAGATGCTCAATGCCCACCTGACAAGATATCAGAAAGGCTAATGTTAACATACTAATACTGCTTCTATCAAAAATTCACTGGGGTTGAAAACCTTCGAGTTTAGATAATCTGAAATCCTTTCTAATAATAATTTATGATAGACAGTTTTGACGGTTTATACTTTTATAACCACAACCAATCAATGCCTTTAGTTATATTCCATACAATCTGACTTCTTTAAACCCTGAAACGTTAATGCACTTACCCAATTCACTTGAAAAGGAAATTAATAGTACAGTTATTGCTGACAATTTTATGAGAGTATTCATAATAAAGATGTTACTGAGTCTGACTCCAAGGGTTACTGTTGCAAAAAGAATGAACACGTGCATAGAATATTATCAGAGTTCACCGGTCACAAATATAAAAATTTTGAAAGAGCTTAATAATAAAAAAACTATGTTTTTCCTAAAATATTCTCTTTAAACCTATCTTCTGCAGAGGAAAAATAGTTGAGCATCAAATCCTGGGTGACTTAGAAAAAAAAAAATCTGTATTTTAAAGCAACATTTTTACAAGAGTCTGTATGTGCGTGCTTTTAACTTGACAAAAAAAAAAGACTGGTAACACAACCAAGGTTGGTTAAAATAAAGAAATTCAGAGATCAGTTCTCTGATAGGATTGTTAGCAGGCATGAATGAGCAGCTTAGAGTAGCCTGCTAGAATGGTCCAATAAAATAAGATCCAGTAGAGCTAGCTGCACAACTACTCTGAATCATGCACTTTCATCAAAATCGGTAAGAAACATTCAACAAAGTTTTATTAGGAAGGGTTGGCTGACAGACATCCCTCTTTTGCACACATTTTCATAAACTGAGTAGTTCAGGTTTTTCATTAAATGATAGACATTTCTCCACACTTCCTTCTCTATGAGAACATTTGAAAGATTTTGGTTTCGGTTCAACACAGAACAATTTCATTACCTAAAAAACTGCTGTGAAATGAAATTGTCAGCTTCTAGACCTACTGTTGGGTACTAGGTACTATGATTGCCTTGGGAATCTGCTCCTCATTTATGTAGATCTAAAATAATTCTCACTTACGCAAATTACAATAATTGAGGTAGCACCCACAAGGCAGAAAAATATCTACTTCTTTAGAGTTCATCTAAGGGTTTATTCTAAGGATTAGAATAAACAAAGAACCAGTAGACCATGGATCTGGGTTATGTGAGAAATGTATTAATTATTTTGTATACAATGTATTCAAGTTAATTCCTCATCTACATGAACTCTGATGGAAGAACTTCAGCATGATTGCCCTTCCTACAGATACAATTTTCACAGTGATTCAGGTCAAAAAGTACCATATGTAGTTCTCATACCTGTGAAAAAAATATGACAAAGTCTCTAAACTCAGGGATATATTGTTAAGTACAAGTGTTTCTACACATGCTTTCACTTTATTTTGACTCCTTTCTTTGCTTGTGTTAGATAAATTTCAGGATACCAGAAAGGACTTATCTGGTTTGCTTTGTTTTGGGTTTTTCCCCCCAAATTTAGAAGAAGGGATTGCTAGTTAGATTGAAGTAAAAAGAGTTGATAGTAATTTTGGGCAAGACCTGTTTCCCCTTAAAGCTAAGCCCTTATCTAGGTATATGATGCTACATTTAAAGTCTGACACAGAAATTAGAATCACAGAATCAGAATATCCTGAATTGGAAGGGACCCACAAGGATCATCAAAGACCAACTCCTGGTCCTGCACAGGACACCCCAAGAGTTACACCATGTGCCTGAGAGCGTTGTCTGAACACTTCTTGAGCTCTGTCAGGCTTGGTGCTGTGACCACTTCCCTGGGGAGCCTGTTCCAGTGCCCAACAATCCCCCAATACATGAAATCCAAAGTTTCATGATGATCCCTTGGGTCCTGTCACTGGTCACCAGTGAGAAGAGATCAGTGTCTACCCCTCCACTCCCCTCCATGAGAAAGTTGTAGGCTGTTATGAGGTCTTCCTTCAGTCTCCTCTTCTCCAGACTAAACAGGCCAAGTGACTTCAGCCACTTCTTGTACAGCTTCCCCTCAAGGCCCTTCACCATTTTCATAGCCCTCCTTTAGATGTTTTCTAATAGCTTTAATTCTTTCTTACATTGTGATTATTGACTAGTTTGGCTATTATTCAATATGTTATCAGGAGAGATCTAGCTTCCAAAGTCCTCTGGAGGTAAAGGGTGAGGGGATACAAGTGCATCAGGACTGACACCATTACTCACTAAGAATCATTATGCCCATGTAAAGTATATGGATATGAATTTTAGGATTACATAAGAACAATCTACTGGTACCCTATTCTATTCCAAATCTGCCAGAACTCTCTGGCATGCTAATTCTACAAGTTTACAACTGCACCTGTTTGCAAAAGGCAGCTTCTTTCATTAGGTAATGACATGAGGTTGATGTCTAACTACTGCTTACTCATCCAAGTTCCTGGTTTTCTCAGGTTTCCCAGATCATAAAAAGCATGTAGATGAGCCATAGCTTTAAACACACACTTTTCATGAAAATGACTTTTCAAGTTACCCTAATTAAGGAGGATAGAAGCAAACCCAAGAAAAATATTTTGTAAGAAGCCAAGAAGACCTATTAGCTTCATTCTTGAGGAAGGCTTTGGTGATCTGTTCTCTTACCTCTGCAAAACATGGACATATCTGAGGATATTTTAAATTTTGGAGTGGGATTATATTGAAGCATTCTGTTTGCAAATTGGATTCTGCAAGGTAAATATTTGGTTTCTTTGGTAAGTCAGAATAAGAAGGGAAAGAGGATAATCTGTTATTGCTTTTCAAAATGCATAAATACATTAGGGTAATTTGCGTTAAAAAATCAAGCCCAAGTTACAAACTCAGCTGAACTGTGGTGTCTGTTACCTGTCATTCTCCACATTCATTCCTGAACTGCTGTTATTTGGATTTCACTTGCTTCAGGTTTTTTCTTGGTTTCCTCTTTTTCACTACATGCTTACAGTGAGGAACAGATAATTAAAATGAAAGAGGTTTATATTTCTTAAGCTTACAATAGTATGTGTCTGACAAAAAAAAAATATAAGACTTTGTCTTTTTAATTTCCTTTAAATAGGTGAAAATGGGAATTGTTGCAGACATCAGCCAATTAGGTAAATAATGAATGGTGTGAAGGAAGCTTCTTCAAACAAAGCAATATTCACATTTTCAGCAGTTATTTGAGATTCTGATAGGAAATGGAGCATAAGTAAGAGGAAATCAGGAGGCAGTGGATAGTACCTCCTTTTAAGAATGTGCCAAGAAACGTCAGTGACCTTAGTAAAAATGCAGGCATAAAATGAGAAAAAATGCCTAAACATAAAAAACTAGCAGTCAAATGTGAAAGCAGTAAGAAAAAGGGAAAAATAAGGACAACTAAACATGCTAACTTATTAGCTTTGTTTTTAGTGTCGATATATTTGAAAATATTCCAGTTTTGTACCACTGTTACAATATTTGATTTGCAAAAAGAAATTAAATGTGATATAATGCCTTGAAAAATCACTGAGCATACTTCAAAAAGAAAATATTCCAGACCCTCTAAGTTTTAATTACATTCAATAGTTTTTCATAAAATTATGTTTGACAGACAGAAAGTGCAAGAATCACCAATGCCAGTATCATCTCAAAAAATCTGTATATATCTGAAGGGAAATGTATAAAATACAGCAACTATTCAAGGTGGAGAAAATCTCTTTGCTATACAATATTCTGCTCCATGTACAAAGCAACAGCGCAGGAATACTTGTTCTGTAATTGTTACCTTTTTGGCAGGTGATAATTTTCTTCTGAAGCTGAAGGCACAAATCATTGAGATGGTCAGCTTGCCAGTACTTAAGAAACACTTTTCGGACTCCTATCTAGAATACAAACAGCAGAGAAATCATCAACAAAAAAGGCCAAAACAATGACAGGTAAATAGAGATAGCATGTTAACAATCCAGCAAAGGGTTGAAATAATATCTGCAATTTAGCAACAGTACAATGCCAATTCTTGAACAGAAATGCAGTTATCACTTGGTTGAATAAAAGATGTATTTGTAAAGGATGAACACGCTGTCAGACAGATAGTTCCACTTCAGTTCCAAAAACATCCAGAACAAATAGTACAATCTTCAAGTTAAATACAAGTTGGGAAAAAAAGCATTCTGAATCCAATAACTCTAATGTGTTAGACAACATAATAGAAAATAAGGCTTAGCTCTTATAAAAGCAGAGGGGTGTGTGCATGGAGAAAGGTGACAAGACAAATCCATGTGGAACAGAAAATGATGAGATAGCTGCCATCTGTGGAACAGGAATAACTTAACTGAATTTGGAGGATGGGAGAAACTGTCATTAGTGACTGAAATTGTCATTAGTGACAATAATTCTTAATATCCAGTAAAATTATGAATCCTAGTTCCCAGCCTTGCTTACTAATGCTGTGCTGTGGGTCTCCTTTCAGAATCAAAGTCAGAGACAGAGGAACTCATTGGTGAAAAATAATCTCCTAAGTATTGATTCTGGTGTTGTGCAGTATCTTGGTTTAATTAATCTAGTTCTTGAAATAACAATCATTAGATACTCTTACTCTTTTAGAGACAAATCTAGCTAGTTAGACCAAAAGAAAACACCCTTCTTTTGATACCTTCTGAACAAGCTGAAACACTCCTTTAAAATTCTTCTCTGTATTGTCTTCAAAAGCATTCCTTTCTAATAGACTTTAAAAAACCATATACAACCTAGCAACTCTAAAACCAGCGAGTAACTGGAAAAAAAATACTATAGACCGATTTTTATTCTCAGGAATTTTGTAGAAGTAACTATCCTTCACTTCATAGAAACAAAAGGAATAGTGCCAGTGAACTGTGCTACCCAGTGAAGATTCTAGCTTCTGCTTAACTCTTAATTTTTTATGGCAAGTGGGCATACTGATTAATTAACACAAATCTGGCTGAAATTGCAGAAATTCATTCCAACTCTTGTTTGTGTCCAGCTTACAAGCTCATTCTCTTCTCACTGAACCATCCTCCTCCACTGGTGTTTTTTAGTTTACATCTGGGAGACAGGTATCAGGAGGGTTATTTGCACACTCCTCCAAATTGTTTTTAATCCAAACACTGTCTGATGTACATCCTGGTAGTGTTGGACGACAGAAAGCCAGAACACATATTTCATGTCTAAACTCCATTAACTAAATTCAGAAATGATTGTGGCAAATTTTTGTCCCTTGGCATACCTTCTCTCTACTCCAGAGAGCGCCTATTTTTAATCAAATGTTTTAAAAAGTTTGTAATCCTGAAGTTTGAGCTAACAATGATGGTCCAATTGTTAGTCTTTTAGTTAAAATAAGATGCACTCAAATGACAAAACTGGAATGGTTTCTAATTATTTTTTTTCCATTAGTATCTCTTTTCTCAATAAAATAGTCCCTTATTGAATTATAGCAAAATGTGTGGAAGTAAGGTGATAAAAAAGACGTTTTACTTGTCTTGCCATTGTAGAAACCCAGAAATAGGGAATAGGCTTATTTTGCATGGTGGTTAATCTGAGGCAATCTCCCTGGGATCCAACTGCGCACTCACACGCCGCTCCTAGGGACATACTCTCATCTTCATTTTCTTGACTGATGACTTCCAACAAAATTTTTTACTTTTCTTCCTGAGCTTTCAAAATTCTCTATTTGCCTGGTTATCTTAACCCTTTGCTCATTTAACAGTTTTTTTCCCATCCATCTTGTCAAACCATACACTGAACCTGCCTTATTACTAGTTTTGGCTACCAATATCTTCATCTTCTTCCTTACATTGCCTTAAATATAGAATTCTTCTGTAAAAAATAACTGAATTATTATTCATACAGTTAACTGTAATTAAATTATCATGTGGTTATTGTAATTACCATTTCATCTGAGTATCTCTCAGACAAAGCCTGAGCACAAATACTTAATAAAATTATACTCCCCTACTCTGATTACATTTTCTCTTTATACTCCACCTTTCCTTTCCACAGATCCTCTACATCACACTGGAGTATTTTTTTTCCCCTCTCTCAGGCATATGTCAAATCATCCACTTGTTCCTCATTTCTGCCCTTTGTCCTTTATTAGTCAGAGTGCTGGCTTCTCCCCTTACTACAGCAATATTATGATACTCTGATAGTAGAAAAGGGGATGAAAAGTTGCATTTTCAAGCCTTAAAAAAGCCCTTATTACTAGCAATGCCCATGGCAAAATTAACAACCCCATTCTCAGTTAGTCTCATTATTGACACACTGGTTGGTCACATTTAGGCTGTATTTAAAATGTGTAACTTAACTAAACAATGAGATGGAATTTGTTGTGCAGTGTGCAGTCACAAAATCACAGTCAAGACAATATCTGAAGCTTCTGTTGGTTTAGCTGCAAGTGTCGGGCACTGCAGAGTCACAAAGCATTCTAGGGGATATGCAAAGCCTTACTGCTCTTTTGTCTCATCCTACACCCTAGGAACAATATAAATGGAGTTATTGTGGCATCACTTATGCTATGAACTTTATTAGTAGGAGCCTGCTACAATTTTTAAGCGAATGAAGAAATAAAAAATGTCAATACAAATCAAATTTTACATTCAGATAAAAGCTATTTATAGATTTTTGCATCATATGCCTGGTCTACAGACAGCAGAGCTCTAGACAGAAGCATGTATAACAGAAACTGCTATTACACATTTGATTATGTTAGTACAGATAGAAATCTCTGTGGCTTAGTCTTTGAACTAAATCTGAGAGCCTCTAAGGCTGACCAAGAGAACAAGATAGTCTCACTGCCCTCTATACAGTTCTGGTGCTCAATGAAAGCAATAATGCTGAAAAATGTTGGAATTTCACATGTCACATATCAAAACAGTTTTTGAGGCTGCCACCTGTCTTCATTCTGGTCTCTTCTTTAGTCACAAAATGTTTCCTGCTTGCCTAGGGGAAAAAAGGTTCAAATGTTCTTCCACTAAAACACTCACTTTTCAGTATTTTTTCTGTATTACAAAGTGCTCTCATCTGAGTCTGAAATTTTAATGTCATTCAGACTCCTGTAAAAGTAAACCATCTGTGAATTACAGTCATAGTTATTTTAATTAGGAAAGCATTAGGGTTTAAAATGTTATTTTTCAAGATGACACATTTTTTAAAGACTAAGTAAAATTGTCATTGATGACTACCAAAGCTTCAATTGCTGCTACAGGCTCCTTTTTTTTCCTGGAAGGAAAGAGAAAGAATGGGAGGGAGCTGTTCTTTCTCTTTCTTCTCCTTAATTTTTTTTTTTTTTAAATTTTACAGAAAAGGTGTAGGATGTAGAAGTACAGACATTCAAAACTATGGAATGGATGCTGAGATGGTGTGTAGGTGGCATGGAGGCAGTATTAGCTCATACTTAATAGGTGTCAAGGGAATCTGTAAAGCTGTTCTTTAGTTTAAAAAAGGCAATTTGTGGGAGTGCTGTGTGTTTCTGGCAGTACTTTCAAAATAGCTACCTACAAAAGACAGAGAACTATAATCTAATGATATTTTACACAATGACACACATTTTCACAGAGCATTAATGAAATTTAGAAAAAAGCCTTAATACTATTGTAAAATGTGTCTTCTTGCAGTGTACATGTCTACAAAAATATTATAATGACAAATAAATTTAAAGGGCACTGATTTTTAAGGACTGAAATTTTATTTTTAAGGGTTTACTCTTTCTGCTTTGCTTCATACATTTTAAAAGTCCTTCTTTGTCTCCACAAACTAGTGACATTGCACTGTGGTACATACTGAATAAACCTACATTTTAGCATAGTTTATTTATGGCCATAATATAAAGTATGTGAGTAGTCTGGTATTCAAGCAAGTGACATCAAGCATTTATATAAGTTCTTGTCAGGAGCTGGACTTTAGGGAGAAAAACTGTCATTCAGGTCAAGGGCAGAATAATGGTCACTCCTTTACCATAAACTGTACAAACCTCTCAGCTCTTCATAGTTGTGAGGCAACATGAAGAACTGCCTTACAGGAGAGGAAAGGAATTGATCAGGAAATATAAGATGCATGTAAGAAACACTCAGTAGGGGAAACCCTACCTCAGTTTTATCTCATGGGATCTTGGTATTTACTGGACCTATCATTCTACTTTTCAAAATTCTAGAAATAGACACAGCACCAAAATGTGGTGGTATATCCTCCTCCCCACCTCCTCCCCGGGCCTGCTCTATGATCTCATTCCTAACCTGAGCCAAACCACTCATTCACGAAACAGAATAAACAGTATGAAACGGTCTCTTGGCATGAACTGAGGAATAGGGGCAACAGGTGACAGGGAGAGCAACGGCACAGAGAGGAAGCCCTAAGGCAGGAGACTGGAAAAGTATTCACAGACAAATAAGGGATGAAGACTGGAACCAGATATGAAGCAAAGTATCTAGAAAAGTAAAAGTGTCAAAAGGTGGGAGAGGTGGGAGGGGAGAGAGGAAGACATGGAATCCAGATCTGAGATGCAAAAGATACCATAGAGAAAATGGAGTTAGCAAGACTAGTAATCATAAGCAAAACCTGAAAGGTGGATGGAGAGAGGAAGGAGATTGCTTGCAAAGTACTCCAGTACTTCAGCATATCAGGTACAAAGCAATTTGTATAGCATGACCACTTTAATTTTAAGCAAAAATAAACAGTTCTGTTTAAAAAAAACTTAAAATGTTCTCTGAACTAAGCATAAAATTTACATATGTATGATTTCATACACTTCTGCTAATTCCTCTGATTTCATCATATGCCACTTATGTTCTACATTCTGCTACTTAACCATAAATATACTTTTTCCCAAAAAGGACCACAGTATGCTAATATTATATACCAATGCATTGAAATTAAAAAATACTTAAAGACAGCTCTATCAAATCCAATAAATGAAACACCCATAGAACAGTAATAAAATATGATTTTCTCTCTTGACTGGTAAAAACTGTGGATCAGACTTGCTTTCCCTCTGCAGTTCTAGAAGTGTTAGAAGAATTTAAAATCTCTAGATGGACTTCTAGGATTTCTCTTTATTGAGGACTTATTCTCTGTTTTAACACTCTTGAGTGCAAGTTTGATAATACAGCTCCACACTGGCAAGGATCATTTCTCCACAAACACTACTGGCTCCTGAAACAGCTTCAGCAATGTTTGTAGTTGTAGAAGTGCAAACTGGCACCAACACAGCATCTATCTCAAGCAACTACCTCATCTGGAGCTTCATTAAAACATTCCAACTGACTCTCCTGTGCTGTTTATTTCATACTTGATGAGTCTTTGGATCATCCCATTGGAAACTTAAGACCTGTCTTATTCTTTGACAAATGAGTGATCTCTTGTGTTCAGAATTCAAAACTACTGATAGGAAAGAATCATTGTGGGTTAGAGGAAGCAGGCTAAAAATAGGAAAGATAAACTAAGAAAAAGCTTTTATTAGAAGTTTTTGAGGATTACTATCTTTTAACCAGACAAGCATTTCTAGCAGTCAAAGGCTGAAATACTCACTTTCAGTGAAGTCTGACCCTTGCAGTGCTTGTATTTAACAGATGTACTTCATAGTAAAAGCAAATTAAATTGATGTTTTGTTTTTCTTCTGGTATGGTATTAGTTGCTTGCATTTCAGCAAGCTCCATCTGAAGTAACTCAGAAGGGTTAACTGCAGACTACTGACCTTAGCTAAACAAAATGTAGAGCTCCAAGTTTTGATGAGAAAGCTCAGTAAGCTATGAGCTAACTCTTTTTTATTGAATTTATATTTGCAAGCTTAACAGTGTGAGGAATGATAATCCAAACAAATGAAAGTTTCCTTATGTCAGTAAAAAGAGCCAAGGACTGTTTGTGCCCATACTTCTCCCAAAGCATGATAATGTTTGCAAATCAAGTCATGCCATTGAGACGGTAGGTTTTGCTTAGCTAATGCATCACTATGTGACAATAAATAAACACAGCACTGAAAATAGGTATTTCCTAATATAAAGACCTTCACATATTCTAGGGGACAGGAGATCCTTCTGCTTTACATGGACCAGCCAGTACTTCTGCTCAATTTAACTCTAAAGTTACTAAATACCACCTCACTGACTTCTCCAAGGGTTAAACAAGTCTATTACTTTCACTCTGCCTAGAGTAGGAATGGTTTGTTTTGATCTAGAAATATGATTTTCTCTTACATCAGATGTGCTTAAAAGTCACAGCAAGTAGCTAAGCTTGTAGTGATCCAGTATATATTTAAGCTGAAAGAATACCTTATCAAGACTGCAAACAGAGTCAAGATGCAAAAATTGCCTTTCATTAGTAGCTCTGCACTTTCATAGTTCCAGTACTTAAGTTAAGTGCATGACTGAAACTGCATGGTATGTCAGCTTCAATGAAACAACTATTTTATTGTCCTAGTTTAGTTATCTCCAGCTCAGCTTACCCAAGGAACAGGGACATTTCATAAAACTATCAACACTTCTGTCCCTACGTGACGAAAGACAAGTCGGCAGGGAAGACCACCAGCCTGACTGAATAGGGAGCTTTTGCTGGAACGCAGGGGAAAAAAAGAGAGCTTATGACCTTTGAAGAAGGAGCAGGCAACTTAGGAAGAGTACAAGGATGTCACTAGATCATGTTGAAAAAAGGTTTGGAAAGGCAAAAGCTCACCTAGAACTCTATCTGGCCACACTGGGAAAGATAATAAAAATAATTTCTATAAACACATTAATAACAAAAACAGGCCCAAGGAAAATCTCCATCTTTTACTGGATGCAAAGAGGAAAAGGCAGAGGTATTTACTGCCCTCTTTGCCTCAGTCTTCAACAGAAACACTAGTTATTTTCAAGGCAACCAGCCCCCTGGGCTGGCACACAGGGCCAGAGAATAGAACAGATTCCTTGTAATCCAAGAGGAACCAGTTAGTGACCTGTGGTCCCACTCAGACACTCGAAGGGCACTGGATGGGATCCATCTGTGGGTACTGAAGGAGCTTGTGGAAGAATTCTCTAAGCTGTTCTCCATCATTTATCATCAGTCCTGGCCACCCAGGGAGGTTCCAGATGATGGGAGCTTGGCCAGTGTGATGCCCATCTACAACAAGGGTCTGAAGGAGGATTAGGGAAACTACAGACCTGTCAGCCTGACCTCAGTGCCAGGGAACGCAATGGAACTGACCACCTTGAGTGCCACCATGCAGCACATACAGGACAATCAGGGGATCAGGCCCAGCCAGCAGGGATTTAGAAAAGGCAGGTCCTGCCTGACCTACTTGATCTCCTTTTATGACCAGGTGACCTGTCTAGTGGATGAGGGAAAGGCTGTTTTTCTACCTGGACTTCAGCAAAATCTTTGATACTGCCTCCCACAACGTTCTCCTGAAAATGCTGGCGGCTCATGGCTTGGACAGGTGCACTCTTTTCTGGGTTAAAAACTGGCTGGATGGCTGGGTCCAGAGAGTGGTGGTGAATATGGCTGGTTCCACATCCAGTTGGCAGCTGGTCACTAGTGAGGTTCCCCAAGGCTCAGTATTGGGGCTAGTCCTGTTTAGTATCTTTATCAATGGTTTGGATTGAGTTACCCTTAGTAAGTTTGCAGACAACACCAAGGTGGGTTGGAGTGTTGATCTGCTAGAAGGCAGAAAGGCTCTGCAGAGGGATCTGGACAGGCTGGATATATGGGCCAAGACCAATGGTATGACATTCAATAAAGCCAAGTGTCAGGCCACACTTTGCCCACAACAACCCCAGGTAGACCTTCATGCTTGGAGCAGAATGGCTGGAAAGCGGCCCAGCAGAAAAGGACCTGGGCGTGCTGGTTGACAGCTGGCTGACCATGAGCCAGCAGTGTGCTCAGATGGTCAAGAAGGCCAATGGCATCCTGGCCTGTATCAGGAATAGTGTGGCCAGCAAGGTCAGTGAAGTGATTGTCCCCCAGTACTCAGCACTGGGGAAGCCATACCTCAAATTCTGTGTCCAGTTCTGGGCCCCTTACTCCAACAGAAAAATTGAGGTTCTGGAGTATGTCCAGAGAAGAGCAATGGAGCTGGTGAAGGATCTGGAGTGCTCCTGTGAGGAGCAGCTGAGGGAGGTGGGGTTGTTTAGCCTGGAAAAAAGGAGGCTCAGGGGTGACCTTATCACTCTACAGCTACAATGAAAGGAGGATGTAGCAATGTGGGGGTCTGCCTCTCTCCCATGCAACTGGTGACAGGACAAGAGGGAATGACCTCAAGCTGTGGCAGAGGAGGTTCAGATTGGACATTAGGAAGAATTTTTTGACTGTAAGGGTGATGAAGTATTGGAATAGGCTGCCCAGGGAGATGGTGTAGTCACCATCCCTGGAAGTGATCGAGAAACAGCTCCACATGGCACTGAGTGCTATGGTCTAGTCGATGTGGTGGTGTTCAGTCAAAGGTTGGACGCAGTGATCTTGGAGATCTTTTCAAACCCTAATTATTCTATGGTAATAAATACTTGCTTCAAACACATAAGCTGATGAATTAAGCACAAGACATTTGCTAGCTAATAGTGTTTACTCTTATGCTCTGCTAGACAGTAGAAAATAAACCAAAATTGGACTCTGGTATTGGATCTTCTGCACTTTTTGTCTATTTGAAAACAGACTGCAGTATTTACAAGAGAAGAAAGAACATGTTCTGTGAGTAGAGTCTGGACTTTGTTGTTTTGTAGGTTAATAAAGCACTCTTTAAACTCAACTTACATGAGAAGGAAAAGATAAATTGTCAAACAGGAAATAAATAAAAAGATATCATTTTCTTTATTAATTTTCAGGGGTTTTACTTCAGAAGACTTCCCCCTCCCCCAGGTTAATATCACCTTTCTCAAAATGGGATGGTGAGGTACATTATCAGAAGGAAGTTAAACAAAGTATCATCCAGATTCACTCAGCTAAAAACTCCAGATCTTTCTTTTTCCCCCTCTGCTGTGGAGAGGGGAACTTATTTGCAACTTCATCTTCTGATGATGACATATAAGCAGGAGGTTGATTTCAGATCTGTGTTGCTTTCTCCTAAACATCATCTTTGATGAGGCTATTTTAGCTACCTTTTTGGTTCATTTTTCTACCTGAATTTGCAACAGCTCTTCGGGGAAGTGCATGTAACAGTGTTGGAGAAGACAATTTTTGATTTATTCATGAACTCCTGCAACAAATAGATTTTCAGTTCCAGCAATGACTCATTTGAAGTAGTTACTGCTGGCAACAGTGGCTGAAAAAACTGGTTATGTGTAACCCCCTGCTTCTTGGATGATTTTTAGTAATTCTCTACAGATGACTCCTTTCTTCTGACTTTGCTAGCTGACATCATCCTTGCTTCCTAATTCCTTTTTTCCTTTCCTTTCCTCCTCCCTCTTTCTACCTTTTAAATGTTTTCTTCTTTATTTCAGAGTCCTCTGCTTTAAAAGAACAGAGGAGAGCACCCATGACAAATGCAGATTGTGTAAGCTCCTTCATTTAGATTGTTATTTAAAGTTCAACTTTCATGATTAGTCAAAAGAATCAAAAATATAATTGAGAGAGATTATGTGACACAGACATTAGTCACTACTGCTGATAGTTGGGTATGTGGTTTTGTATCACCTATACAAAATAGGTTGGTATCAAGCTGATACTCATTGGGTATTTAAGAAATTGGACTTAGAGTGAACTTTACTCTTAAATTTTCTTCAATGCTTTTCATCTTTCCGTTTGTTTTTTTTTACCTCTCTGTGGCTTGAAAAAGGTGTACGGAGAAAGTCACTCATTTTTTCAAACCTTGTTCCTTTCAACTTAGTCTGTTGCCATGTGCTTCTTAGTCACTGAGTGACAATGGTACAACTCACCCCCAAACCCTCTCATTCCATTTAACTTATCATGTCTCTGAAGAGTTTTGTTCCTTTCTGGTCTGAGGGATAATGCATTATGTACTGCTGTAGTTTTGCACACCTGACTTCTCCTGGAGTTAATGAGATTCTGGAGTCAGAACTTCTAAAATTTGTTCGAGATCACAAGCTTCAGTCCTCTGCATGATGGAAGGATTCTGTTTTGCGATTTCTTTTTAACATTTTTGTCTTCCAAGGTTTAAGGCTTGTTTTCAAATGCTTATCACTACAGAATCACTAGTGTTGAGCTCTAGGCTTTCACTGATGACCAGCTGCTTGTTTTTTGTGCTCTAACAATGGTTTTTGGCTCCAAGGGAAATAAACTTGATAGGCATCCTGCTCTGTGTTTCACAACCGGAGCACACTATGCAGTTACTGTTAGACAGCTTTTGTCCAATGTCAAGCTTGTATCCCCACTTAAGTTTTGGAGGTGAGAGAGGTACTCTCATCTCCAGGTACTTGTAAGTGAAGGTACAGTTTCTAGATGTCAATGACTGTTTTTCTATAGGGAACCTTGTGGCAATGATGCAGAACATAGACCAGAGCAAACTTACGAAACCTGGGTAGAAAAAGCAAGCCTAGTTTAATAATATTCTCTTTTTCAGTCTTTTGGTCTTTGCTATTGAGGGAGAGGGGCTATATGTGCCCTCTACTTCGCTTGGTGACTAAAATGAGACTTTAAACACTATTTTGATGAAATAAAAATTTTCTTATGTGTCTGAGTGCAGGTGATTGTGCATGTGTGCTCCCAACCTAGTGGGGGCCTGCCTTTGTTCCTGTTATTTGTAAGGAATCCAGGCCACTGAGAAATACCCATAGCACACATTCTGACTTAGTCCTTGTCCTTTACAAACAGTTTGCAGAAACTTTTGAGTCTGCCCTGTTATGACAGCAGAGCATTTAGCATAGAATTTTAAAGAAGTAAAATATGTAGGGTTATTTAGGAACCATTCAACCACTAAAATGTATATACCAAATACCTTCAAAAATCTGGACAAAAATTTACATAGTGTGCATGGTTAATTTAAATCTTTTCCTTCCCACAAGAATACACTGATTTTTTGACACAATGATTACAGCTACTCATAAAGCTCTGAAAATCAGTTTGATAATATACCCAAGCATATATTAAATGTCAAAAGAATACACTGCTGCAATGGATCTGGTGGCCTGCCACCAATGGAAATGACTCAGCTAGCTTGTTTAAAGAATGATATTTTAATTGCTTTGTAGATCACAAACCTGCCAGCCTTGTAATTTACACTGCTGAAGAACAAGACGACATCTCTCCTTGGCAGACAATTTTTTCTTCTCTCCTGCTGCTGTATCAGCCAAATCTTTATACCTAGAAAAATCAGCAGAAGTAGAGTTACTCTAATGTTGGCCTGGTTGACATCTTTGTAGAAATTGTCAGTTTTCCTTTGACTCTCAAATTTTTGATATCCGAACTGGAAGCTTGGGATTCTGATAAGGGTGAAGAAAACAAGAAGGCAAATCACTCTAAGTCTTGTATATTATTAGACATGACCTTGGTTAATAACAAGTGATGCCTAAAACCCAAATTTGCTTCCTGTCAGTTCTTTAGATGCCTCACTGAAAATCAATGCCAAAGGAATGAAAAGCCTCCCCAGTCAAGACTGAATCAGGTCATTGAAAAGAGGAAAATATGTTTTCAGTATGTGTCATACAACTTATGCCTCTTAAGGAGTAATCCATAAGAAAGTGACATTGACAAAAATGATTTTCATCAGATTGAAATAAATTTTCATTTTGAACAAAAAGTCAAGTAGAAAAGAGACTTCCAGGAACTTGATCAGTTTACACTACTGGAGAGAAGTTCAAGAGCAGACTTGATTATAGCATTGAGTACTTTCAAAGACAGCAAATGCTGGATATAAAAGGGCTCTTTGATGTACCAGATAAAAGTATCAAGGAAGGAAACTTAAGTAATACAAAGTCTAATAAAGTATAAAATTCAAATTTTAACTCTGGACTTATTAAATTTACTGTAATATATTACTAAGGAAATGGATGAATTTTATACATCTTGATGCTACATATTATTACTATACTTTCTTGGAAGTATTCCTCTGTCAGGATCTGACTGCATGTAATGAGTCAGGATGCTTTTTCATTACAAAAAGCCAGGCTTTGGAAAGGATATACTTTCCAAACATGTCACTTTTGATTAAACTCCCAGTGAAATTGATAAGTTTTGAAGTTTGTGTGCTAATTACATTTCCTGACATTTTATTTATTTATTTATTTATTTATTAAACAGCTGAATTCACCTATTGCTCTGCTGCAACCCAAAACTGTCCTGTCTTGGGGCCCCTCACACACATCATGGTGGGCAAAGCTGCAGTGCTGGAATGACTCCAGGGACCTCAAATTGTCCCAGAAGCTGTGGCAACTCTGGAGCAACATCTGCAGGTAAGCTGCTCTAGGACCAAATTTTACCTAGATTTCTAGTTTAATGTAGCTGCACAGACCCTTGGGTATCTCAGCTCCTGCAGTCTGGAAATATTCTCTTGTCTGGTGGCAGTCCTGCTGAGGACTCCATGGCTAAGTCTATACTAGTAAATGAAAAGTGAGAGGGACTGTTTCTCTGGCATAGAAACCATCTGGCAAAACCTTAGCCTGGTGATTTATTTATGAATTTAATGTTATGTAATCTGCTATGTTCTATTAAAACTCTGTCCCCTTCCAACAGAGTTTAGCTGCATCTAAGCTGCCTTCTTTCACTGGTCAACAGCCTGTCCTAGTTCCCAAACTGTGCCCACGAATTGTTTGGAGGAATGCTGATAAGAAGGGTCCAAAACTTCACCACAGATCCTTTTATTTTGTCTCACACTCCAGATCAGCATTAGAAAACTGGGGATAGCACTTTCCCAATATTCCACTAGCCGTATGGTCACAAAGACATTTGTGTTATGGATTTCTATTAAGGCTGGGGTCACCTTGTTTCCATTCTTGTATCAACAGGGTTTTCTTAGAAATCATGGGGAATCAGAGGTGTTAGAGAGACAACTGCTGGAAAGCTTAGCAACTGCTGACTGAAACAAAGATGATTAAGCATTGACTCACAATACATGAAGAAGTAACTGCAAAAGTGGTCAGCCTGAAACTCCCTCACAGCAGAAACCCAAAGAGACATATTTCTCTCTTGAAACAAAGCCAAATTAAAATTTAACAGGTTGAAATTCTAAGTTTGACTTAAGTTTTCTTTAAAGACATGCAAATGATAGGATCCAAGGAAAGCCAAACATTCCTTACAATCTGTATTATACAGGAGGCCAGACAAAAAGGATCCACTGTTTTCCTCCAGCTTTTAAAGTCTCTGAAATCCCACCACGTTATCCTGGAAGTCTAATCAGAGTTCACAATCCCCCTCTATCTGCTAAAGCAAGCTCTATCTTAGAAGAAGAGGATGGGCTAATGTTTGTGGTAGTAGAGAAAGAGGTAACTATGGAAATTTAACTCTGCCATAAACTTCCTCTGTGAACACAGCAGGACATTTGGAAGATGATCTAATTTTCCCTGTGTTAGACACTGAAAAGCTGTGCTCCAGGCCTGAGTTAGTCACCTTGTTCTCCATACAGTCTGTGAAGACAGGTATTTCCACAACGTGACATGTTCTATGCATTCTAGATACTTTTGATATAATGAGAAGACATTGCCCTCTGGAGGTGCCTTTCTCCACTGGCCACAGATGGACTCAGAGGAGAACTCCAGACTGGATGCTTTCATTCTGGGTGGCTGAGAGGAAGCTCACCTTTATGCCCATTTGTCTCTGAGCTCATCCTGCAGAGTAACTAACAGAGGGTCTAAGAGAGCTTCCTTATTTGTCTTATCACTCTGGCTCAAATCTACTGGCTAAGCACCCAGAATGAAAAAGTATCTTTAGGTCTTGCGTTATTATCTGCTATCAACCATTTTCATCTTGTATAAGGATAAGACAAAGTGAATCTCCTTCATAGCCAGGAAGCTAAAAAAATCCCAGTATTTCATGGCTAGCCAGAGCAACTCATTCACTAAGGGATCCAAAATAAAATATAAAGTAGGGAGGTCTGAAGGACTAATTTGAATCAACATCACTCCACTGCCATTAAAGACCAATGTAGTGTTGATTAGGAAGCAAATGCAAAACCTCTTCTAGTTACAAGTTGAGACAGTGAACACTACTATCAGGGTGAAGGGGGTCTCTCCAGTGCCCATTCACATGACATCAGTGTGAGAGAAGCTCCATTTTCCCCAGCTTTTCCCCTTAGCACCCTCCTTGTCCTAACTTGTCATTTTCACAGGCATAAACAGGAGAAAGACATTCTGGCTAGACAGGCTCACACTGTGAGCATGTACAGACTGGCCAGGATTCTCTGGTGTTGCAGAAATGTGCTCTGACCTCTCTTCCTTTGCTTCTGAATGATGCGCTCTGTCAGGGAGATTTTTTGATTGTTTGGAGTAGATACTGTTGCCAGTAGCTTGTGAATATGGAAAACTCGGTTCTCTTGGGTCCTCACAGATAAGGATGTTATCTAATAATTTTCTCCCTCACTTCCCTAAGTGCACAGCTGACAAGATCCAGCAGGCTGTTTTTTCCCAAGACAAAATATTCTGCAGTTCAGGTTATGGCACAGTAACCCACAGCAATATTCTAAGGCTCAGCACGCTATTTGATTTACACGGAGTGTGCACAAATGGGCTGCAGGGCTGTACTCCCAGTTCTGTATGCACAGCAAATCTTTAAGCACTGAAATAAACACGACTCACTCAATTTCAGTAGCACAACATGATAGAAGACACTAAAGGAAAAAACACGGCAAGTACAAAGGGCACAAAAACAAGCAGCTCCAAATCAATAGCTTAATAAAAGATGTCTTTTGAACTGAAGCCACAGAACTACTTTTGTTGTTTGGTTGGTTTTGCTAGTCTTTTTCTCAGGTCTCTCTCTTGCCTAATTAAGAAAGAAACACCAAAAATAATAAAGTTAGAGGTAGCTAATGACTACAATCCAATGTCCTCAGCAAGAGGATAGTTTCTAACACCACAAGCCAAATTTTATCTGAAGGCAACTCCTTCTTTCCACATCTTTGTCTTGTTGTTTAAAAAATAAGAATCACATATGGCTGGCAGGTAACTGCTTTAAAAGAGTGCTAAGTTATGTAGTTTTAAGTTTTAAATATCCAAACACAACTTACATAAGGAAAAATGAGTGAAACTCCTGTCAGTGTAATTCATTATGTTGTAGTTTCATTTTCTCTTTCTTTTGCTTGCTACAATGTACTCTGTTTGGCAAGATAAACTGGTATGGCTTAGTAAGATCTATTCAAAAGGTAGTGAATAAAAGGCAGCAATCAAAATTAAATTGTATCCCATATTTCTGCTAGAGGAAATGCAAAAATTTCCATCATAAAGATTCAGATTGTACTGTCTTGGTAAATTCTTTTTTTTTCCCCTTTCTATACTTCCTTTTCTCTTTCTTTGACAACCAGTAATTGTTGGTATCTGAAGTACATGAAAGAAATGGACTTTGTTTGCCAAACTTTTCACTACGTACTTATAACTCAGGATTTTTAGTTCTGTTTGCTTGGATTTGGGGAGGATGGGAAGAGTGGGTTAGGTAAAGTTTGTATTTGAAAAGTCTATCACGTAAGAGCTGAAACATCTAGAGAGCCTGTCTACTGAAGAGAGATATCTAATTTTTTTTTAATTAAAAAAAAAAAGGGTGCCTGAAAAATTTTCAGTAGAAAACTTATAAAAGCAGTCAGCAGCAAAGATTAGGATGGAATTTTGATTAATGTTACCGTTATATAAAAGATACATATTCATTCATTCCACTTCCCTCTGTTATGTTCTTTTTTTTTTTCTTGAAGGAATAACCTCATTGTTTTTGAAATATGAGGAACATGGGAAATTCCAGATAATTAGGAAAGAGGAAATAGATTATTATAGTTTCCAAGAAAACAAAAGTGATTCTGTCAATCTCTTTACAATATATATAGCATAAATATCTAATTACAGAGCATAAATATTAACAATGAAAGCAGGTGTTTAAAATTTTTGAGAATAAATCTTTGGATATGGAGAAGAAAAAGATGCTTTTTTTGAAACACCAGATTACATCAGACAGACAGCATTTGGGGTTTCTTTTATAGGAGGACAAAAATATAGTATAAGAAGACTTGTAAGGCTCAACTTTTTATGAAAAATTTTGCACTGAGGCTTCTTCATACAGACTTACAGAAATAATTCAGAGTATTGAAAATGTGAGCATGAAGTGCAATGTACCTGAAACAATGAGTAAATATATATGGCAATGAACCAAAACTTCAAATTACCTGCCTACCATACAAGAATTGGGTTTTTTAGTATCTTAATTGATATCAAGCAACACAGCCTTAAATAACTAGATCTGCAGACCAATAAGAATTAAGGAATAAAGAATAAACTACAGCAATTTTGGAAAGACTGCAAGCAGTTTTATTCTCTCTGGGTTAATCCGGCACACAAACATTTCCTGCCAGGAAGAAATCTGCAAAATAATAATGCTAAAAGTGATCTTACAGCAAACTGACCAGTTATCATAGCTTTACCGTGTTTTTATGTATGCTGCTGGATTTTTTTCTGGTAAAATATACTGATTATTTACTTCAACAATTGAAAATTCACTTTCTATACAAGGGGGCATAGGGGAATATATAGCATGCTTTAATGTGTCTGTGGAAAAAGGAAAATATACTTAGAGTGACAATAAATGGCATGTAACTGAAATAAAAGAGCAAAATTTAGGACTAAGAAATAAAATTGGAAAAATACTCAGAAAATCCCCAAAACAAAATTTTATAGTGACTCAAATGTGAGTCAGCCACTGGGCCAATGTAGAGCTCAGTACAGACTTTTGAGGAAGGGTCATGGCTATGAAATCCACTGAATCAAAATACCTTTGCAGAAGTGGCCATTTGGGATGTTTTAATTTAGACAGAAAAAAAAGTAAGACAAATTTCTCAGATAAAGATAGCACCTTATGACAGATTATAAAGAAATGAATTGAAAGAATTATTTTTTCCTGAGTTTTATGTTTTTTTTTTCATTAGGCTTTGTGACCCTTAATCTTTTCTAGACATCTGAATTTCAGTTTCTGAAGAGAAGTAATGAAGACATGTGTGTCTTAATCCTAGAATATTTATTCATATACTTCCTGTAATTAAGCAGAGGCTTCCTCATCTCAGACAATGTGGCAGCAGAATAGTGAGTAGAATATAAATTATAGTTGAGCTCTTGGGATTAGTGGATTCAACTATGCAAATAAAAAATATGAATTCACAACATCTGCTAAAGATTTGCATTACAATACTTTTGCACTATCTTACTTAAAGCTGACATTCCCATTCCTTCTTGATAAAGCAATGTAAACCACATTTACTTTAAATATTGGCAAAAACCACACATTATCTCAGAAATATGCTAGCATTGAGCAAACAAGCAGCTCTTATTACATCTACAAACATATACATCTGACTCTACCTCAGCAAATGTTTGCATTTAGCTCTTGATAGGTAGGTCTTTTCCACAGCTAACTACCTCTTCATGCTTGGGCACTCCACCAACATGCACATGGGGTCATAAAATGCTTCACTGTACATAGAATATATGGACTATAGAAGAAATTTAAATTTCTTAGTTAACCTGCTAATTTGATTCTGTTTAACACAGAGGTGTTGTAGGACTGGTGTCCAGTGAAGCTAATTTTCTTCTACAGACACAGCCATGTGATAATAGGGCATTGAAATCAAAAGTCCTTCAATTGAAACACCGAGGTGGGCTTGTACAACATTCCCACTTGGTCTCCTGGTGAGATTGCTACTTCAGTGGCTCACTGTTTGCCAAGAAAGCACTGCCCAGCTCACTGGGAAATATACTGAGATAGATGTATATTGCAGAAGCAGAAAGTAAAACCAGAGTCAAATGGAAACTGTGATATTAAAGAGAAATAGGATTAGATTTGCTCCTCCACTTAGATAATGCTTTATTTCTTCATTCCTTTTGGTTTTTTTCCTCCTGTGCAACCAGTACTTAGCCAAAGAGGAATGGGAACACATAAAACCCTTTCCACAATACTCACTAGTAGCTCAGACAACGTTTATTGGGATTATGGGGAAGGATTTTTGGACCTTTTTAAACCATACAGCAAAATAGCTTCTCTGTGAGATCATCTCTACTTCTGCTCTCTTCTGTGGGAGATTCCCTTGCGCCTCTGAACCCTGCGAGTACTATCAGTCTGGGTAACAGGGATTCTCCTGGCTCTGGATTGTGTAATGGTTAGACAAACTGTACAAAAGCAACGTTTTTCAAGATAGGCTAAGGTCATCCCCTTCGCATACTGTGCCAAGAGCGGACCAGATTCTGCTCTCATTTAGAGCAGAGTACAGCTGGAGTAATTCTGCTAAAACAGATGATGTTAAATTAATGCCACATTGGTCTAAACAAGAAAGCAAAGTAAGATCCAGTGATTAAGATGCATAAAAGGATTTTACGTGCATGCTTGCATAGGATTTTGTGTTTGCTCTCAGATACCACCAGTATTAGCCACCTACTATTATTGAGCCTGACTAGGAAATCTAGCTTTAGGAAGTGGCATTACAGGTGCTTCTGCTGAAGATTAAATGGTTGTAAAGAATATCAAGATACGGATAAGGAGAAAAAGGGTGTCATGGATATCTGAGTTGAGTGGAAAGAATTTAACAGCTGCAGAGCCACGGAAAGAAGAAACAGCAGGAGGGCCACAGTTCTTTTTGAGTGTGAGCCAGCTGGACTGCATCTATGCAATTCCTATCACCTATACAAGTCCCATGAACATAAAAAAGCAGCACTCAAGAGCAACTAGTATTTTTCTAAGCAGCGAAAGCATGCAGTTATATTTAATTAAGCAATAAATAACAAGGAATTATTTAAAAATTATACATTAACATAATCTACGTGACAATTTGCACTTTAATCTGATAATTCAAAGTTCCTGCATACTGCCACTGGCATAAACTAATGCGTTGCATACTTCATTAAAATATTTATTTTAAATGTATGCTATTTGTATTAAGAGGTCAGTAATTCTAGCAAGCATTTCCTTAGAAGAGTTTCAGTGTGTAAGGATTAGTGAAAATACTAGTAGTTGATAATATTTTAACAGGTCTATTTCTAAGGCAGTCATTTAACTGAACTTTTTACTACCACACATAAATCTATGATGTCCATTATCTTTGTCATTATGCGATGTCAGCAAATTATGAAGTACTCAATAATGATTTTCGTTGGCACCTTAAGGTTCTGAAATAAAGTTATTAGCTACTTGTTATAGGCACATGGAACTCAGTCAGCTTGTGAGATATTGGTCAAGAACTTTCATTATGCTTATTTGTACACAAATATAATTCTATTTTCATAATCCATGCTTTTAGATGAAATCCAGTGCTGTGGTAGGTATTTTAGTACCTTGTGAAAACATTTCTCCATGTTTAGAAATAGCACAAGCATTAAAATTCACAGATGTAAAACATGCGTAGATTTTAATAAGGATTATAAGGGTTATTTAGTGATATAATAATAATTTAGTTAAATCTGAGGGATAAGAAATGTCAAGTGCTAGTGGAAACCAGAGGTACCAAGGGTGTCACTTAAATCTAGAAATGAAATAAACATTTTTAAATTTCATAGATCTTAAAATAAAGAAAACCACAAGAACTGAAACAGTTCAGCCAGAATTATGCTTGTGTGTGCCCAACAGATTTATGATTGCCTAAGGAAATTAATATAGTTGTATGCACCTAACAGTGGAGGGAGAGCAGTACCTTGAGATTCTCATTGAAACAGCCTGAAAGCCGGGACATTCTCCATTACACAAAACAATAAACTATCTGCAAGAAGCTTCACTAACTAAGTTTTATGCATTCTATACTAAATGCAATATACATAATGCTGGAAGATTACTCAGACTGCACACCAAACATTTGGAAGTCAGGAACCATCAGACTTAACTGACCATGTCATCTTTATTTCCCTGTATCTGGCTACTTAATGACCTAATTACATCCTCCTGCTCAAGGGACCCCTTTTCTTGTCAGTCTTGTAGAACTGTTAAGTGTATGACAGACATGAATAATTCAACTGACTTCAGTAGTTTGCACACATTTACACACATTTGTAATTGCTTTAGCAAATGAGGTTGGATTTCAAGATTTTGATGATGCCCAGCAACAATGCTGATATTTATTTTTGCCTTCAAAATATAGCTAGATGCCTCCTAAATAAAGTCAGGTGTCTGGCCTCCCACTGAAAACTCCAGTCCAAAGAGAAACTATTTTCTCTTATAGTCAGTCATTTGTGCACTATCATCAGTAAGCCCCAGAAACACCAGCAGCTTTACCATCCTCACAGTCCAAGCTCTCTCACATCTAACATAAGGACTGATATTTTGTATTCACAATACCAGTTCTGTGGGCTAGAGGATTGGTGATACCATGGTATAGCTTCAAATACTGCATCTGTCTCAACTCCAAAATGTTCTCTGAATTTTTTAAAGCCTGTTACGAAGCATTAATTCTTTCCCTTGCCATAGAATGGACCTACATTGAGTCTGTGAAATACCTGTAAAAATGGATAAACCTAAGACTAATCAGTTGAATCCCATCCTAAAAGTGATCACTTTTCTTTATACCCTATAAATTAAGTCCTGGTTAATTAGACAAGTCACCATAGGCATATGAAGCTCTGTTGTGCATTTCTTGTTTTTAAAATACCAGAAAAGACCTAACAGGGATAATGGAGCAAACAAGCCAAACGGATACAAAGAAACATCTCCAAAGGGGTTAAAACAGAATAGTCTATCTAGAGTCAGATTATGTGGAAAGAGCTATTTCGTTTTTCCATAAAATGAGTAGACTGGTAACTCTCACTACACTGTCACAAGTAGATTTGAAATGGTCTGTAGCCTCTAAGGCAGTCCCAAACACCTAGCTACATCTCAGCAATTCCTCAGGGTGATTTACTCCAATTCTAGGCTTGTCAGGGAAAATGTCAGAGCATTCTGGGTTCTGGTCATCTCTTACAGTATAGTCAACCCCTATCAGTACGATTTCACGAGGGATTAGTAATTTACAGTGCTGTACATTATCCTAAACTGGCTCAGAAAGGTTGGTAGAAGGAAAAGAAAAAATAAAAGCTGGGGGTAGAAAAAGGGAGAAGGGACATTCAGAGTGATGGTGTTTGTCTTCCCAAGTCACCAGCACGCATGATGAAATACCTTCCTGGAGACAGCTGAACACCTGTCTGTCAATGGGAAGTAGAGAATGAATTCTTTATCTGTCATTTCTTGTTTTCTCTATTCAATTGTTTTTATTTCAACCTATGGGTTTTCTAACATCTCTTCTAATTCTCTCCCCCACCCTACTGAGGAAGGAAGCAGCTAGTAGCCACGTGGGGTTGAGCTGCCAGCTGGGGTTAACCAATGACACTTCTTCATCCAAGTGCCTTCTTGGGGGTGCTGGTGGATGAGTGACTGGACATGAGCCAGCAATGTGCATTTGTAGTCCAGAAAGCCAACAGTATCCTGGGCTGCATCAAAAAAGTGTGACCAGCAGGTCAAGGGAGGTGATCCTGCCCTCCACTCTGCCCTTGTGATTCCCCATCTGGAGTGCTGTGTCCAGCTCTGGGGTCATCAGAACAAGAAGGACATTGATGTGTTGGAGCAAGTCCCCGAGGAGGGCCATGAAGATAGTCAGAGGGCTGGAACACCTGTTCTATGAAAAAAGGCTGAGGCAGCTGGGGTTGTTCACCCTGGAGAGGAAAAGGCTCTGGAGTGACCTTACTGTGGCCTCCCAGTACCTAAAGGCAGCCTACAGGAAAGCCAGAGAGGGACTTTTGATAAGGGCAAGTAATGATAGCACAAGGGAGTTCGTCGTGCA
>VZTH01018832.1:601431-646928 GCA_013397815.1 Aleadryas rufinucha
CAAGGGAGGTGATCCTGCCCTCCACTCTGCCCTTGTGATTCCCCATCTGGAGTGCTGTGTCCAGCTCTGGGGTCATCAGAACAAGAAGGACATTGATGTGTTGGAGCAAGTCCCCAAGGAGGGCCATGAAGATAGTCAGAGGGCTGGAACACCTGTTCTATGAAAACAGGCTGAGGGAGCTGGGGTTGTTCACCCTGGAGAGGAAAAGGCTCTGGAGTGACCTTACTGTGGCCTCCCAGTACCTAAAGGCAGCCTACAGGAAAGCCAGAGAGGGACTTTTGATAAGGGCAAGTAATGATAGCACAAGGGGGTATGGCTTTAAATTGAAAGAAGGCAGGTTTAAATTAGATACTATGATGAAATTCTTTGCTGCGGGGTTGGAAAGGCACTGGGACAGGTTGACCAGAGAAGTCGTGGATGCCTTATCCCTGGAAGTGTCCAAGGCCAGGCTGGATGCAGCTCAGAGCAACCTTGTCCTGTGGAAGGTGCCCATGGCAGGTGGTTTGGAGCAACATGATCTTTAAGGTCCTTTCCAGTCCAAATCATTCTATGATTCTATAGTAATTATCAAAATTGCCAAGGATGCATTCATTTTGAAAACCATAGTTTTAAACTTCGAGGATGACCTTCATTCCTCATGGGAAGTTAGTCATTACCAAGTTTATGAATTTGCGTTTAAAATGCCCTCAAAACTGATGACTTTAAAATACTTCATTTACTCACCTTTGCTTGCATTCTGAAAGAAAGACAAACAAAAATGATTACCCTCAATCAGAAATATCACTTCCAGCTCTAGGTCTGAAGCAACAAACTACACAATGGCAAGACTGCCATTTGATATACATTGATATCATTACATCTACTTTAATGAAATACTGCTTTTGTAGCACCAGTCAGATTGCTTCTTGCTCTCCTTGCAAAGATTTAAGGTATCATGGCACATATCAATATAGTGCTGTATGAGATTCCTGACACTGCATAGCAGACAATAAAGCTGAAACGGCCAGTGTGATGACAACCCATCACTCTGCAGTCTGCTCTGTACATCATTCTCACTAATGCCCTGAATAACTTGCTCATGAGACTCTGAAATGTTCTGCTGACTTTTTAAATTCAAAAATGATATCTTATAAAATATTATAACTTCCCTGCTTTCAAGAGGGAAAAAAAGGGAGAGGGGAAAGAAAGAGAAAAAAAAGTGACCACCAAAATTCTTCTGGACACAGTTCAGATATACAATGATGAGCAACACATATGATTTACAAACATAAACAACACATGTGTGCAACATATCATCAGCTAATAGCACAAATTTGATGAAAATACTACAACAACTATTAGAAATGGCTTTATAGGAAAAGGATAGACATTAAGGATAGACAAAGCAATGATATCAGCATTAACAAGCTGATAAGCGAAGTCAATTATTTGAAAGAGTTAATAATAATTTAGTGCTCTGAAGCACTCAAGTTTTGATGTAAAGACCACTATTATAGCATTTCAATATCAATGAATGCTGCCCTGATTAGAAGTACAGATTTCAGGATCTGCAGTTCAGTGTAGCTTGAAGAATAAATAAAGAAGAACTTCATACTAAAATCCACAGAAAACCTGTAATTAGAACAGTCTTCGAACATACTTATTTCACCCTCACTGCTATGATTACCATAAGAATCCATTATCATTGTGTTCCATATTCTTCCTTCCTAATATTTCCTATTAAAATGGATGTTTTGCCATCTTTTGAAGTTACTTTAAAACAAAAATCATCAGAATGTTAAGTCTTTGTTTCCTTTTTTAAAATAATGCTTACATGTGGTAATTTAGATATTTTTACCTGATTCATATAGGAGAGTAAGGTTAGATTATGAAAGAAGGGAGAAGAAGGAGAAAAATAGGGGAAGATAGAGAAGTGGGGAAAGAAGAAGAGAAGGAAGAAGATGAGGCAGAGAAGAAGGGGGAAGGGAAAGAGGATAAGGAGGAGGAGGATGAGAAGGAAGAAGGTATGACATTGTACTTCCAAGCCAGCATCTGACACTGCCCTAACAGGAAAAATAACTACTTATAAAGCTTCATGGCTGCATAAGCCTAGGTAAAACTAAAGATTAGATTAGATTTAAGCCATTGAAAAATATTATTTCAAATAATAAATCATAACGTTCTGGTGACTTATCTCGTCTTGCAACATACTGTAAGGAATGTCTCTACATACAGCCTTCATGTTTTCCTTCACACTACAAAATTTTCTCCGCTCTTCCTTAAGCAGCAACAGAAGGCAGGATGAGACCTCCATGACAGAAAACACAAGGGTGAGACAACAGAATTAAACCCAGGAAAGACCATCTAGAAACCTGAGAGATAGTAATGAAATTCCAAGAAACACTAAAAAAGTGCAGAAATAAAGGCAAGTAACAGCACACTACAATTTGGGCTTTCTGAACAACAGGGTTTTTGCAAAGGAATCCTGCCATTACCATCTGCTAAGTGAAAGGCTCAATTTGCTGATCAGTTCCAATAATCCACTGAGGTTATCCTGACCTTCAGCAGCTCTGAGTGTTTCCTATAAACTGGCACGGAAGGCTAAAACAGATGTCTCATTTAAGGACCTGTGTAACTGGACCTTTCAGTCCCCACTGCTAAGCAGTATTCCAGACACAAGAAACATGGGACACGTGAACCTCAGCTTCTAAGTTAGTAGCACATAAATTCTTCCTTGGGCAAGGAAACTGAAATACAGAGAAAAGAACTGGGTATAGTTCAGCAACTTGGTGAACAACATTAAAGAAGAAAGACAGAGGAAAAATTAATTTTAATTTCTAGTTCAATTTATAGAACATGGAGTGTTTGTAAAGGAGGATGGTACCAAAAAAATTTTTTCAGAGGGAGTGGAACAGAGCATCTTACTGCTTCATTTTTACCTGAACATGCCTGAACAGCCGTATTCTTGTACTTCGCTGAGCTCACCTCATGGGTCTTTGATCACTATAATTACTTTTAAAAATTAATATTCCAAATGGCTTTTACATGTCTTCCTTGAGAACCACGTGAGGTCAATGACACAAAAGTCAGTCAGGATACATTTTATTAATTGATGCAAAGAGATTAGATTCTAGATATTGAGCTTGTATAATGAGGCTCTGTTTGTGCCCCAGAGAGTTTCTGAGCCCTACTGTTCTGCACTGGAAACAGAGCAGAAACTTGATACTTACTTTTCTTTTTCCATGGCACTGACTAATAAAACCATAATAAATTACTGTTTATAATGATGTGCTTTTTTTATATCTTATTTAAAATTAGATATATTTAAAATTAGAATTATTTTAAATTAGATATAATTTTAAATAAGATATCAAAACACTAAATACTGGAAAGAAACAGCCATCTGCAGACAGCTCCTAATTCCATGGCTATTTTACTGTTTTCTTTCTTCCAGGAAAAAAGATATTTGAGGATACTTTACCTATGTGTACAATCTGGCCTGCAAATTGGAAACTTTAAATCCTTTAAAAATTTGTTTGTGCCACTGCGTCGACTTAAAAAGCAAAGGTAGAATTTAAAAATATAGTCCACTGAGAACCATTCTGAAGGTATTAAGCAAAATACATGGGTAAACTTTTCCAGGAGTGTAAAATGCATGTAACTCAAACTTTTCTATTTTTAAGATAAGGTAAAAACTGATCCCTGTTTGTCTGCTTACAGAGCTTTAGAAATTGAGCCAACTCTGCAGATAAATTCAGCAGAAACACTGCATCTGGAGTTGGCAAATCTGTTAAAATCATATATATGATTTCTTAATGATCCTATTTTTACAGAATTCAATGGCATCTCACCTTATGAATTCTCATTTTTATTACATATTCATTGAGAGTGTCACATTTAATAACGAGAATTTCCACAAGATTTCTCTTCTGATCAACAAACGTTGGTGACTGAGGGGTTCATCTCACAGCTCTCAACTTCTATTTTGACAAGACAGAAGCAGAACCAGTACATCCAAAAGGATAGCAACAGAAATAATGACTAAGCTTTGTAGCCCAGGAAGATATGCTCTTACAAAATATGACCTTTCCTTAGCTACTCTCCTTAAGCCATTGTAGGAGTTCAAATGCAGCTCATAAATACGTTAAAGACAAGTCGTATTAATCCCTAATTAGATATCAATAGAAATTTATTCAAATTAATCTAATTAAGAATGCACTGCTACTGTCTGATTGCTGTCAGAATGTGCAGGTATTTCAATATTCCATCCCTTTTCCACAAAGTCCCCTAATTTAAACATCCTGTCTTCTTATAAGCCAGCAAAAAAAAGTGGTTTAATTTTTTAATTAATAATATTTTTAATTCTGACCACGTTACCTATATGATAAGGAAGACCTAAAAAGTAAATGCACAAAAACTACAGGGATGGTGAGGGAGGATTGTAATTCCCTATCTTTTTTGATACTAGTTGGGATCACAGCCACAAACTCTCTTTAGAATACTAGAAATACCAGTTTGACAGCAAAGGAAATAAAAATTTGAAAGGTAGAAAACTCTATCAGCTTCAGGTCTATATGGAAATACAACAAAATCATTTCTCATTCCAATCAATGAATAGTAAGACAAGACCAGAGTTTGGCTGAACAGCCAAACAAAACTAATACAGTTAACAAAAAATCACCAAAACTAATTATCTAGTTTCTAAAAATATCCTGTCCAGTTACCAAGGCAATACAGAGATGTAGCACAAGTGGGAGTTTTTTAGGAAACTTTTTGAAAAGGTAACTCATAATCTCTGAATTCAGTATTTCTTTCCTACCGGTAGTCTATTAGCTGAAAAAACATACAGCATTAAGAACTGTCAGTACTTCTGAAATGCAGTCTCATAATATATTTTCTGCTTAAAAATTTCATACTTTCAGCCAATAAAAGAACAAACAGCCATGCTCTTAAACGATTAAATGGAAAGAATTATCCAAATACACTGAATGCGAATATGAAAGTTAACTTGTCATGGTGACCAAAGTGAAAAATTCACTCCTGTACAAAGGAAGATAAGCTACGGCCTGTGTGGCATGGATGGCTACTATAAAAAGCTTCACAATGCTGATGGTCTTTTTCAACATTGCTGGACCAAGAGCTCCGTGCTTCTATTTGTACACAAATCTAAAAATTCAGTAGTATTGAGAGATTGTATGCAGAGTGATTATTGCTAACTTCTGAGTAGGTTCAACATATTTACACAGGGAATATTATAAAATGAACTTCATTTTTGGTGACACCATGCTAGCCCCATCACTGTTTAATTCATTTTATGTATAAAAATAAAATTATTATGACCTGGTGCAAATATGGAAAAATGGCAGGGACTCAGCTGCAAGGAACCTGCAAAGATAATTTACTGTGGAGGAAAAGGGATAAAGATGCAGAGTAAGAAAACTAGAACATTTAAAAATACTAGCATAAATGTCGCTGGCATCATATTGTTGGGTTTTTTTGCTATTCTTGTTTTACTCTTATTGCTGCAAATAAATATTTATTGTGAGACACCAGATGTCCTCTAGACTTTTATGTAAAAATTTATCTTTGGGAGGTACTTGAAGGTGTGGATGAAAAAGACTGAAATGATATTTTTAACAAAACTTCTCAGAATTAAGAACATATGCTAGACTTGTGCCTACACTGTTAAGAGTGCCATTCTCTGGCACTGAAAATTACTTTTTTACACATGGTTAATTTCCTCTACCCTCCAAAAGAGAGCAGAAACCTCCATATTGCCCACCAGGATCGATCCTAGGCCTGTGGTAAATCCCAGCTTGTATCCGGGAATTGCAGTGAAAAAGGCTGGGTGGCAAGGAAGCAAATATCTGCCAGAAATCACAGTAAGGATCTAACAGTAGAAAATATTGTGGTACTGTGCTCATGTAACAGTACCTTGAAGATCCAGTTCAGTTATCTAGAAATGGCTATATAGAGATCGCCCATACAACTTCAGAACCTGAAACCTTTCCCAAATCTCCCATTACGTGCATCTTCTCCTCAACCAGCCTGTCCAGCTCCATTCACCCTGGAGGATAAATATTATGGTAGGACAGAGACGGTTTACTTATGAAACAGATGGAATTGTAAACTCCTGTACTTCTCACTTTTTGAATATTTACAGAGAGAAAAACTTTCTGCCCAAGCAGTAATTTAACAACTGCAACTTTTTCCAAGAAGACAACTGAAAGTCATGTGCAAGCAGCTGAGAGTCTCATGCTGCTTTTCAGAAGTAAAATAATACAAAGGCCAGATCATGACTGGTTGATATATCAATCAAGGAGTAGAATATGCAGAGAGAAGGAACTTGTGTTGAGTGCATGAGGCTGCTAAACAAATACTTCTTGGACAAGACAGTCCTCTTTCTATCCTGAAACTTTTGAGAATGTAAGTCACCCAAAATCCCCATACTGAACTGGGAATGAGGAACAAGATTTTGCCTTCAGACAGAAGCAGACCTTTCTGTCTTTTCACATTAATTCAATATGTCACTGATTTCTAACAACAGTAATAAAAATGGAGTTGTGGTATGAGCATTAGTAACTCATGACCATGCGTAAACAAATCCTAGCCTATGAAATACAAATAACAAACCCATGGCACCTACACCTAGAAATCTGAACAATTAGACTATTTCTCCTTCTCCTTTTTAATTACCTGCGGAAAATATTTTATATTTTATATTTTATAAATTTTTAAAAAGAGCTCTTTTATGATGTCATACTTTTAAAACTTAATAAATTTTGCTGATGATCTTTACAAATATATTTCTACATATCAATATAAATTTTATAAATTTATAAATGTATTTCTAAATGTCATTATTTCTTCAATTAAAAAATAACAGGCCTACACCCCTTGCAGGCAGACAAGATTTTCTCTGAAAAAAGTCTGAAAGACTCATAAGCAAAACAACATTGCAAGCACTACCAGAACATGAGAGAAGGCTTTGTACTGTAGGTAAGGAAAAAAGGTTTTATGAAACTTGAAAGAATTTACCTTGACAAGAAGTCTGTGAAAGAGATACGTATTGGATACCCATGCCGTATAATTTTGACCATGTCTAGGACACCAATATACTGCAGTTGAGCAGACACATAGAAATTATCAAAAGTATCTGGCAACTTGGAGTTATTAGGCTTTATACAATGAACGGAATGTGGTGTGCAATTCTGCAGCTTCCCAATAATATCTGCAAGTGATTTCTGGAGAAAAAACAAACAAAGAAACAAACAAACACAAAAACAATTATCAATCATTATTGTGCAGCAAAGACAATTGTTCAACACATATGCTCTTTCTAACATTTTAACATCATTTTCTCAAAAGGGTTGACCAGGTCATGCAAGTGGCTTCCTCAAATATAAGATTTTTCTTCCATTGCAATCTGCAGAGGGTAATCCTGCCTTTAAAATGTCTGGAGATTTTTTCTGCAAGTTTCTGTCCATAAGATGTTCACTGACCCTGAGCTGTATTGCCACAGTGGTTGGGCCCCCTCGTTCCAGTCTCTGAAGAAATGAGGATGTTCCTTTCTTTTTTAATAGCTGTGAAAGAGAAAAGCAAACACACAACAATTTTATCTCAAGATGGGCAGTACCCCTTCATTGTCATTGCTACAATTTACTTATGAAGGCAAAAATTTATACAAACACTGTGCCATAGACAAGGATTGAGTTTCAGAAAGAAATGGGAAAGTGGATAAACATCCTCAGGTATTTGCAGAGCCATGACTGGTAAGTAAGTTTTGATTTCAAAAGCAGCTACATACATTATAAAGATAATATAACTTTTACAAATAACTGTAAATCAAAATGTTTTGGAACTCTATTGCAGAAGCAGGACTTGTGCAGTTAGTATCCCACACAGTCTGCCTAGAAGCAGCATAATTCTGTAACTCTGTAAGAAGGTGCCTTATGCCTTTGGCAGATGTTTAAGTGAGTAAATGTAAGAGTGAAGATAATGTAAAAAAATCTTGACAGCAAAACAATAATATAATTATTTTTAAAAACTCTACTCATTTCTTCTTGCACATGTGAACACAGCTAAACTTTTCTTTTTTGACACATTTTCACCCCTTAGAGACATAAATAACCAATAACTTCCTATCTCATTAGAACCAATGTTACCGCCTACAGCAGAATTGGGAGTGGAGAATGAATTCATTTTTCACTCTTCTACTTTCTGTCTTTGATACTAAAATGGAAAAAGTCTTACTAAAAGTGATCCCAGAAGTCAGGGACTTTTGTTAAACTTTCTACAGAAAAGCTGGCAAAATTATTGCATTCCAGGATTTGGCAAAGCTGTGAGATTTAAACCTCCTCAACGACAGCCTTTTCACCTATGACTTTTCCATTGCCTTTCTTCAGTCCACTTACCCCATAAAAATCCCTTTCTATTGAGTCAGCGTGTTCCAGCCTACTCCTTTTTCCAGTTTCATCAAAAAAGCATACATTTTCTCAGCTTGGCCTACTCAAGCCAGGTGCCATCAAAAATATTGTAGTGCAAGCAATTTTCTACTCACCATGCTAAACTTCAGAGATCTTTTTCATTTCACTTACTAGGATGCAATAAGATTTTAAAGGCAAATTCACCCTCAGCTTCAAAACCAAAAAGTAAAAGAGATCCGCTTGTTCCAGTTTTTCTCATAAAAAGAACCCCTAGCATGCCAATGACACTTTTCAGTTAAAGGTTACAAAATAACTGAGGAATATAACCAAAACAGATTTTTTTCCACCTTACAGATAATGCTGTCACCCCTTCCTCTCAATATTTAAATCAGTAATTCAAGATTGTTTCCTTAGTGGGAGATCCAGGAACAGCACTTTAGATGCTAAAATTCCTGCCTGCTCTCCTGTGTGGAAAAGAAATATTTGTTTCAGAATGAGAGAGAGAAGACAAAGGAAAAAGGCAAAGACAAAAAATTAACTTAATTCAAGCTCTCCAAATTTAGACATGTTCAATCTTCAGCTATAGGCTAAGGAAAAAGGCTGTATCAGCAAATCTGTACCTCTCTATTACCCTCTAATATACAGCTTTATATTGGAATATCTTGTACCTCTACTCTACGGGGGAAAAAAAAAAAAAATTATGTAATTTTGCAATCTCAGTTAAGAAGCTAAAATCTCCTCTGAAAAAATCTCTAAAGACTTCTGCTGTATGAACTCTGAAACATACTAATTCTTGCAAAGTTAGTGAGGGAGAAGACAACAGAGCCAAAATATGCGCCAGGAAAAGATTACAGAAAAACAAGGGAGCAAGACCTGATGTGAGCAAGAGTTGTGAGTGTCACTGAAGATACATTTTATTTGAAAAGGGTACCTGATCTTCATAAGTCACAGAGGCTTGAGCTGGCATCTCCAATTTCCTATGACTCCTTATGTGCTCCAAACTTCTGGCCAGCTAACAGATCTGTTCATATCTGTCCTAGAATGGATGCATTGCTGTCTTGGATCCTACCATGTTAGTGTTAGTTCAAAGAGGCAGACTATCCTTACTTGTGCCAGCACGCTCAGCATCAAGAACAGAGTCATTTATGGAAAGGAAAACAGATACATGTCCATATGTAGAGACATTTATAATTATATAACCTAGCAATTAGCTTGGATTGCAGTTACAAGATGAAAGAGGAGGGGACTCACGACAAACTCCTATTTGACTTTCCCTGGATATGGCGGAGTCTAGATGACTGCCCATACACAGCACCATGTGTACCTTCCATTTTATGTTTCTCACTGCCTACAGTACGATGTATGTTGTGACTCAAATTTCAGATATAAAAGGAATGTCAGTCTCTAGTTGATAATTTTTGCCCTAATGTCCCTCCTTCTCCCCCTCCTCTTTTCTATTTTTTTTTTCCTTCTCTTTGTTGCCTTTAACCTCTGAACAAACTCCAATAAAAATGCAGTGGTCATGGTTTTCCAACATATAATCATTTTAATTCTAAGCTGATAAAAAAAAGGCTCTTACATTGCATTTCCAATTACAGTAATAAAATAACAAAACCAACATTATTTCAGTCCATCACAGCGGATTTTCAAGGCTATATTGAAAAAGGGAAGAAATTATTTGGGACAGCACAGTTACAGATGTGGGCTTGATCCAGAAGAGAATTTAAGCACTTACCTACTTCCAGCTCCTGCATTGAGTACCTATTCCAAAAACCAAGTGTTGCTTTTTGCCACTGGAACAGCTTAGGTTCCTAAAGTTCTGTTCCAGTCCTGCAGGGCAGCTCAGTACCTTGCTCAAATTAGGCCAACTTAGGATCTACAAACAACGCAGTGTTCTGTTTCACCTGCACAGCTCTTCTCAAAGCCTGTGTTTGAGAAGCCAAGCCACCCTTGTCTCTGCAGACAGATGAAGGATGAAGTTCTTCCCACCTTCCAACTAATGCCTAAAGGTTTACAGCATTCTCATTGAATCTGAAATTTCTGACTACAGATATCATGTTTCCCAAAGGAATTGAATATGTCTTCTGTCTCTCGAAAGAGTAACTACAGGTTAAAAGCTATTCTGGACATGTCAAAACCAGCATAATTTCAGAGATCTCAACTGTGCAGTGTTTTGCCCTGGTGTGATTAGGCTTCTAACTTAGATGTGCTTTCCATACTTCCTCCCATGTATGGGACTAGGATCATTTCACATCCTTAGGAAGCTTCCTCTAGGAAGCTATTACTACAGTGGAAAGGCACCTAAAGGCACCTTGCAATGCTTCAGCTGTTTGCTAAATATAGCCTTAAACCAACACCATTCACTTCAGTTTAAGATTTTCCACCGAGATTACTGACAAGAACAGTAGTCAGGAATTATGCTGCTATCAGCAGGGGGACTATAAGGAAAGTCCCATTGCTATTCTATGGATGTACAAAGCCTTCCACAATGACACATGAGAGCAGGCTCCTTAATCCCATAACAGAATCAATTTTATGCAGCTGTAAACCAAAAATAGAGTTGTAAGATAGAAGAAGCCTGGTGGGGCAGCTGATGTGTTATGAGAAGTGCGTGCTTCTTTTCTGAAGGGATGAATTCCAAAGCTCTGTCATGAATTAACTCACTAAATCACATTATTTCTCTTCAAGAGAGATTTTCCATGTGACATGAACAATTAATTTTCTGATAATCTTCAAAGTTTCCCTCCTGCTCCCCTCTTTTTTTGTTTTTGTTTGTGGTTTGTTGGTTTTTGCTTGGGTTTTTCTTTGAATATTTTTTGTCTGACTTAGCTAGCAGGAAAAGAGACAAGTTCAGAAATGAGGAGAGTTTGACTTGATTTCAAATTGACTGGGAAAATTTACATATAAGAGACCATTTAAAATAACAATGTTGGCCAAACTTTACATTTTATCTTCATACAAAACCACACAGAATCGTATTTAGCAAACCAGAAATCTTCTCATGTTGATATAATTAGGACACTAAGATTTTATTTTTGCACTTCCTATGTCTTTATTTACTCAACTATTCATCATAAATTCAGTCAAGGAGACAAAATAAAAAAGTGTTCCTATACAGCCAAAAATTATAAGATTGCATTCATTGCTAATAAGCCCTGGAACGAGGAAATCATGGAATGATTCAGGCTTGAAGGACCTCATCATCTTGTCTGACCTTCTGCTCAAAGAGTCCAAGAAAGACATTCTTGAACCACAATTATTAGTGTTCATAAATTGGAACTTTTTCTCACTTTTGCAGCTGTAGTATTGATATTTAGTACTAAATTATTTTAATAGCTAATGACTACAGAGAATGAAGCAGAGAACAAGATTATTCCAGAAATGACAAAGTAACAGAAAAATCTTCAAGGAGCAAAGAGCAAAAAGAATCCTAAATTCCAACCTTGCTGAGTTCAATATACTTCTTTGCTTCTCCACCTGCACAGGTTACTGGTGTTTTTTTACTGAGCAAAGCTGCTTTACATCCTTTGATTTTAAGGGAATGATATGGAGGAACAAGTGATCCAGTTTGTGTCAGTTTGGACTGAAACAATTGATTGATGACCACGTTTTCACTAGCTGGAAATAAAACAGAAAGAAATGCATGAAAATAAAATACAAGCTAGAAAATGATATACATTGCATTTGTCAGTAAAAAGACATACAGTAGGAGAGAATTAAATAAGTAAACCTAAAACTAATGGACAAACCAAAAAATGAGCATTATTAAAATTATCAGAGAACATTCAATATCTGAAAATAGTAACACTATTTTTAACATATTCAGGTCCTGTGCTGAACAAATAGAGGGCATAAACCAAAACTTTTCAGACCAATCTCTCTAAACTTAATCACTTATGGGATCATCACCTCTGAATTTTATTCCATTACAGACTCCCAATTTATGCATCTAGTAAAGCAATGTAAGAGGTGAGTTCTACACAATTTCCTAACATGTAGTATTTACAAACAATCAAGGCACTTGTCAGAAATAAATTATAGACACTCATTGCACTAAAGAATTATATATACACAAAATATGAGAAGGGATTAAAAAAAAGGCAAAGCAAAGGACAGAAATGTAGAAAATTGGGGATCTCTACATCAAGATCACACTTAAAAACATTTAGAGAAAAAAGACAATGCCATACATATATATTATTTTTTGTACAAAATGAATACACTTCCCAGAGATCCTTTTAAACAAAAAAAAAAATCTGCATTTCAAGACAGATAGTGCACTTTATCCTAGTTTCAGTCTAATTATCCTTTATGAATTTATGGTCACAGGGTTTTTAAGATGAACATGATAATTACAGGCTGCTTGTACTGCCACAGCACCAATAAGTGTTAAGAACTTGTTGTGTGATACATCCTTAACCATGCTGAATTCTTGCTACATTTTTTTTAAGAAGTAGCAAACTGGCATTATGATCACACCCATCATATGCGTAAACAAACAAAAAACCCAGAAAGATGAATGGGATAAGCATCATAAATAATAGTTTAGCATAGCAGGCAAAAATCCTCTTTGCTTTTTAATAACTACTTAAATGTTTCTTACTATAAATGCAATAGATTTGTTTCGCTTTTTATATGGCGATTACTATTCCTTAACAAGAACATTAAAATTATGAGGAAGACATGGAAGCAGATAATTGAAATGATTTCAGCACAATCAGTGGGCATCAATACCCATGTGTTTAAAATGCATTAAGTAGGATTAGGAAAGGCATAGAAATTATGTATTTCAAATTAAAACAAATACATTCTATGTTAATAGCCTCTTCTGATAATTTTCAGGCAGGTATGTTCCACATTCTTACACATATACACAAATTACTTTAATGTTATTATAGTTAAAAGTTTGTATTGAGGAAACAAAATTCAATGAAAATCAAAGGAAGCATGCACTTAAGTTATACACCTACACATCTTCTGAAACTGACCCTAAAGGGAATATGTCACTGACAATCATCAGGTTTTAAGCCTAAGTCACTTAAAAAAGAAGGAACCTAGCCCTTAAATGACTTACATGTTTGTAAATATTCTGCTCGCAGAATTTTTCCATTACTTATAATTGTTATTATTATGACTCCTCAGTTGTATATATACTCACCCTCATCATATTAAACTTTTTATATCCAATCCAATCCTCCATTCTTGCCTTTTAACAGTTGCACAGCTGATTACACAAAATAGCAATGAAAGTGCAAAAAGAGACTATGTGAGAGAATGGGAGAATGCTCTCTCTTGTACAGCATACTGGAAGTTGTCATACCTTCTTAGGATTATATTCAAGATAGTTTATTTCTTTCTTCATTCTGAATGTACACTTTTGTGTTTAAAATGTATCAATTATTTTATTAGGGAGCTTGGCTAATGTTACAGTAAAATTGCTAAAACACAATAAATTTTAACAGCAGGCCTCTATTTCTAAGGAAAGAAATGTAAGTATATAATATATTAAGTGAAAGACACTACAGTGGTTGGAGAGAAGACAAATGACACCTCAGGGTGCACTGGCATTTCCCTGAGGAAAATGTTTTGTTTTTCTTCAGAGAAAGCGGAAGTGATACAGGTTTCCATTAATCAAATTATGACTCATTAATTATGATAAATTAATTTATTAAATGCTTGCATTATTATTATTAGGCATAATAATACAATATGCACACCGAAAGGCATTTAATTTTGCATTTCAAGGGACATTTAGGTCTATTCATTGAAAAACATAAGAACGCCCACAAGTTACTGCTTTTAGAAGGGTACTCGAGCAGTGGAGCACATCCCACTGCAGCCTCTATGATTTTGGGAGCCTAATTTCCTTTCCCCATTTTCTATTTTTGCTGTAGTTCATACTCACTGTCTTCTTTAAGTCATTCTCGCCTGACATACTACACCTTCTTGTTCTTTACATCACATCACATGATAAAGATGCTTTATGTTCATTAATCTAAAAGCTTTTAAATTAGAGCATATTTCAAACAATACCGTACATACGTAGTTCATAAAGATGAGAGTGAGGTATTTTTACTGGAAATAAAATATATATAAATGTCTCTTAAAACTAAAATTAAGATTAAAATCAAGTCATAATATCTTGATTTCTAACAACAGGAACCACAAAAGCATTTACTTACTTTTCATTACAAATATGAGATTTTGTGAAAGGGAATCTTTATTTTTTTCTATCGCACCAGCAATTTCATATGTAACCTATAATAAAATATTGTGACATCATTAGTAATGACCAATGCATCTTTTAAAAATCTTACAACAGTAGAAATGAAGCTATGTTTTTTTCCACTTGACCGTTAAAGGCTGGCAACAGGTAGTATCTTTTGGCATTTTCTAAGTGCCAACAATACTGACCAGAAGAACTGGTTGTGAACTGTGTGCCTCTGCAACTATACAGAAATTTCATCGGACTGATTTTAAAACATTCCCACAACACAAGACTTTGAATCAAATATGTACATTAAAGCAGAGACAGTGCCCTAAACACTGATTTCCCTGTAGGATGAGCAAGTCACTCCCAGAACACAGATCTCCTTGTCAATGAGAAACTGTCCCCACTAACCATGACAAAGCAATCCGAGTCCCAGCTCTCACACAGGACAAGTTCCAAACATTGATGTGTCCTTCGGAGGCAAGTTCAGCCTGTCAGTTATGTACAAATCCCATTTACGTTTCTAACAACTACGCCCATAAGGATTTTGGGTCACCTCAGTAGCCTGGTGTCATGATTTCAAGAATAGATAGTTGGATTGTCCCTGCATCTGTCATCTGACTGCAGATAAATTTTAATACATGTGGTAGGCACTCTAAAAACTGAGCAAAATCCGAGTTCTAGCCAGAGGTCCTGAGGGTACATCCAAAATGAAGAAATACAACCAAATGTCTCTTTTAATACTGAGCCCATCCCCAAAGACAATGTACAGAAAAGGAGCACTAAGACAAGAAAGCAGTCACCCAGCAGAACTGGCTTTTTTGTTTTTTTTTAACTTTTTATGGGTATGGAAGAAAAACAACGAGTTAATTTACAGACTTTAGAGATAAGCAGCACTGGCTTGCACAGCAGTAGAACCCAAAGGGAATTTTTAAGTTAAAAAGGAAGAAAATTATAGATTTCAGTACTTGCATGATTCGGCAGGTACTTAATAGGAACTTAGAATACAGTTTGGTTTTATTTACCTTGGGACCATGTTCCTATCTAAAGCCTTCTTTAATTTTTTGTATTGGATCTATAGACTAAACCCCTTATGTATTTGGGGAAATTTTATCCTTGTACATTTAATAAAACTGTAAATATATAATTAAGATTAGTAACACTAATCAGTGCATTAATTTTCCATTGGGTCATTTGACAATTATGCAATGATATCTTGCTCACAAAAGAAATTATATGACTTGGAAGTGTATAATCTGTTAGAGTGAGTAATTGTCATATGATGTAATTACCATGGCATCTGACATGAAAAAGGTATAACAAGAGAATTATGGTTCTTTTCCATGACAGATGCAATTTTATGTATTTTCTAATTGCATTTCCTAAGAACATACAACACAGTTAGCAAACAATTTTTTTAAACAATTTTAAACAATATTTTAAGTATACTATTAAATGCTTTTAGTGCAGTCAACATAAATGTTGTACGATATTGGTCCATAAAAGGTAATTAGCAGAACTTATATGACAAATCCATAATGCCAGTTCCTAATTGAGTGTCTTGGGCTTTGACTAAATTAGAAGAGAATTAGTATTGGTGGGAAGAGTAGGTAAATATAGCAGTGGGAGATACTGTGTTATGATTAAGTGGCTAGATTGAAATAGGGAGAAGTTTCAGTATTGATGCTGGTATAATATACCACAAACTTCTAGAACTGTATTCATAAGACATATTTCATATCAAAAAAAATAGATAAAAGTTCCCTTTTATGAAGAAATTGCTAGCATTCTTAGCGATTTTCCCATAGACTTGGTAAATTAATTCACTGCCTAAAGACATGAAAACTGACTCAATGAAATGACACTCCAGGGTTGCATAGTTATTGCCAGTCCCACAAAACAGAAAGTGAAATAAGTCCTCTTCTAGCTGCCAATTTTGTTAATTTTATCTTGCCCTCATTAGAGGTGACAAACTATATGCCACCTAAAGCACACATATTTCCCTCAGTTTTCTTCCATTGCGTTACTAAAATAAACCTGGCCCAAGCTCTGCTCTGGCTGGCACTCAAGCACAGTGGATAGGTTTTCTGGGGAGACAAAAACAAGCAAATGTTTTATGCTTTAGACAGGAAATGTGCACTCACTTAGATCATGGGTCCAGTATTATAAAACATACTTCTTATTGTCACTTCTATTTATTGCAGTTGTTTGCTTTATGTTGCTTTACATGATGAACTTTTTGGGGTAGACAGTATGCAAACCTATGTATCTGTGTTAGCCAAAGGAAACAAGACCTTTATATACTGGTATATATACACCTATATATATTCTGTATCTGAATAGCTGAACTATTTTTATTTAAAAAAAAAAAAAAAAAAAAAAAAAAAAAAAAAAAAAAAGATGTGCTGTTCCACACTACATTTTACTTCATTATAAGAGATTAAAACAAGAAAGGGGTTGGATTTGCTTTCCTTCTAAATTTAAGTTCATAAAGGAAGAGAGCTTAACATAAGTCATAATTGATATGGCCACACATTCATCTAGTCCTGAATATTTAGGGAAAACTATTGAGGAGTATTTCCAGTCTGCCAGCCACCAGTTCCCTTCTCAGCTTTCAGGGCTCTGCCCATGAAGGTGCTCTTGTTCTGCAGGCTGTATCTCACCTTTTTCTTTAGGATCTCTTGACCCACATTTCCTGCTCAAATCTCTCTTTCCAGAACTGATTAGCATTTCCAGCATCTTTTAAGACTCTGTGTCAAGGAGTTTCACTAAGTATGAGAAAAAACCTTAATTTTATTTGTTTTGAACCTGTCTTCTGGTCGTTTAAGTTAGCATAGCTGGTTTTAATACCGTGAGAACTACCAGTTAACAAGAGGTAAAACACCTAGAAAACAGGAGACTCACCAGATATGCACGGAGCTGACTTTGGAAACTGCATATTCCCCTTATCTTTTTACATATTCTTGCCTCTTTGCTTCATTAATTATCTTAATGCCAGAAAATCAGAAGACTGTACATATTTTCTTCTGAACTAAAGTATTCTCTCTCATAACATCTGACTTGCTTAAGGGATTTTCTCCAAGTTCATTGGATACCCCAATATACTTTATCAACAGAACCACCTTTACACATAGTTTTCATCAATTCCTTAAAATACTCTCTTTTTTGGTAAATAATTTTCATATCTTGTGATAGGCCAGAAGAGCTCATGGTTAATGACAGATTTGGCAGGAACCCTAAAACAAGCTAGGAAGATGTCACCTGGAATATTAAGAACAATTTGGCTGCATTCACAGTTAAAAAGGAAAATTTTACTATTTTAATAGCAAAATGTAACTCAGAAACTTACAGTTTTGCCTATGCTGTAAATTTTAGTTACTAAGAAAATAATTAGTTCACGTAGTAAAAGAGAAATTTTTGAGGACATGTCCAAGGACAATTTAGTGCACAGAGGGACACTTGTAGTTGCTAATTTTATGCTAGTACTCAAATGTGAGTGACATGCTTGCATGTGCCTTTTTTTAAGGATCACTGGGTTTATCAACCTCACAAAATAAGCCTTGTTAAGTAATGAGTGAGCTAAGTAACTTTATAGTCTGTCAAGTCTTACTCTAGCACTGTGATAGAATAGCATTTTGAAAGAAGGAAGTATTTAGAAACAAAATAGAAGGGTGGGGGGAAGTGTTTTATCATTTTCTCCTGTAAGTGAGAATCCCAAATCAAGACTATTGAAAGAAAGAAAGAGAGAAAGGGAGAAAAAGCACGACTGTCACGCCTGCATCAAAACCAGAATCTATGTCAAGTAGCCTTTATAGGCCTTGGTACAGCTTAGAGTAGATTGATTTGATTGTTGTGTCTGGGGATTCAGCCTGGGGAAAAAATAGCGAAAATGAAAGCATCCTTATTGATTAATCCATCTCCTTTTGTCTTCTGATTTAGAGGTTCAGTTTCAGAGTCTACCTGAGATATACAAGGCATTTCAGAGAAGACTGCCTTGGTGAAGGGGAGCTGACAGCTGAGAGGTATTTTTGATATGCATGTAGCTGAGAAATGAAAGACATTGATCTGCACTTAAAGGAACATTATATGCACTGGTTTATAGAGCAAAGAAGTTGGTCTTTATGTCTGGTCAGTTTATTACAGTAAGATGAGTCAAAACAGTGGAAAGGCAAACATCAACAAGGGGCTTATCTTGTAAATTCAAGTTTAATTTAAACAGCAGAAACCTTAAATTATGATAATGTATTATTCAGATCACATGAACAATGGGGCAAATATCTCAAATACTGGTATGTTAAATACCACTATTAGGTAAAGCTGAGTCTCTTGACACTGTGCTAAGACAATATATTTCTGATTTACTTATTGATATGTTAATTATTCCCTAAAGTTTTAAAAAATAAAGAACTTTGAGTCCTTGAAAAAGTTCAATGACGGAAATGTTATTTTTCAAAAGTCATGGCTATAGATATGCCCAACAGTTCAAAGATACAATTCATGTGAAGCCCTTCCTTAAGTGAGTGCCCACAGTACAAATATTAATGTTATCAATAAAAGAACCTAGATATTCAGTATTACAAACTCTCAGGATAGTTTCAGCTGATGGTCAGATGCACCCATAAAGCACTTTACTACCTCAAGGCAAGCTTGCAAGGTGTAGTGTGTGCCTCTTCCCCCACAGTATCTGCAAGAAGCATCTCAGGATACCCATATTCATATCAGGCATCAGAAACAAAGCAATGCCCCAAGTGAGCAGAATTTTTCTGGAAAAAAATCAGACTGCCAGTGCTCAGAGAAATGTGTTGAACAACATTCAGATAAAGCATTTCACTAGGATTATTTTTTTTTAGTCACAAAACCCCTAAATCATTCTCTTCTACATTCTGCCTGAACAAAACAGATAAGCTTTTTGTCTTACAGCACTCAGATACTAAGACATTAAATAGCTCTTAGAAAAGACTCATAATGTGTTAAGGCATTGTAGCATTCTGTTCAGCTGTAAAATTAAAACTGGGAGATAAAGTAAAATACTTGATATGATAAAGTACTGATGCTCACAATGGCCTTTGCTAAGCATGTGTTCATGTGTGTTCACAAGCAATATATCATATTGCCTGTGCAGAAACAGATGGATTTAATCTTGTTCAGGCATAATAGCAAAATTCAAGAGAAATGAGGCAAAATTCATTTACTCTCTTCCACTGGATCATTCTGTCACATATTTGAAAAACAATATTCATTCTCAGATTCTACTAAAATATCTGATTTCTTCCATGTGCAGAAGCTAACTCGTGCATATTGTTTCCTCTTTCTTCCCTCCAAAACAGACAAGAAAATAAGAAAAAAGTCCAAGGTCTCTCAGAATCGTATCACACATGCAGACTTTCTTGAAGTATTGATTCAGCCAGAAAATCAAGTAGTGAGTCCAAATTATTTGGATTTTTTTCCTCCTTACATGTTACTTTGAGCCTCATGTGTGTTCTTTGTCTCACCGCAACCTCGTGCTTTCTTTCTTCTGACCCATTCTCTCTTCTCTTTTTCTCTCAGTACTGCTTTTTCTGGGATAGTCTAAGGCTCATTATGCTTGGATCAATGATATGGCATATTTAGTCTTAGGAAAAGTTGCTGAGCATGGAACTTAAGGGAATGGGTGATACCTCCCAATTCATGTCACAATCAATCAAAAAGACTTGATAGTGGAAGAAAAGAAAATTTTTCTAAGAGTATCCTGACACAAAATTTCAAAATATATGGACATATTAGAGGTCTTTAAAACTGCATGGACACATCTGTATCACCTGTATTATCTCATAATACAAAGCTAGATACATCACTTTTGTTCTCAAAAAGTTGTTTGTCAATCTCAATTAAATATACAAAAGTAGGTCTTTTCAGTGAGGAAGTATTTTTAATAACTGCATTTTGCAGTTTAATTGCACTTCTGAGTTGCTAAAATATCTACTGCCAATGTCTTGAGTAAAGAAATTAACCCATTTCATTCTGGACTTTGACCTACATCCATACACTACTGATGAAAAGAAGCCCAAATTACAAGGGTCATAAGAAGTTCATACCAGGGCCAACATACAATATTAGCTTTTTTTTTTCCTAGTTGACTCAGAGTAGCAGCTCTTTAATACTGGCTGTGAACTACATTGCAGTTGCAACTTGTGTTACCCAGAGAAATCGGGGTGTCTGCCTTCATATCCTAACACACAGCCTTCTGCATTCAGTGTAGCTTCCTCCTCAATTACCAGCCTAGACACATCACCTGAACACAAATGATAAATGCTAGAAGTGAAGACTTTCATGTCTGATTACCTGTCACAATTTATTGGTAATTCTTTCTCTACCATCTGGGTCTGATTCATCTTTCAGTTATACCCATGTAAATATGGAGAAGCTTTACCAAGTTAAAGGAGTAAAAGTCAGTGAAAACTGACTCTCTCAAGTGAGAGTCCCTTGTTTTCATTTTGGCAATCTCTGAAGGCAACAGTGCAGGGTAAGATGCATTTCATTTACATTTCACTTACTTTAGACCCATTTAATTGATATCAGACTATAAAAATGGGTCTCAAAATCTGCCAAACTATACTGACATTTTATATATGAAATTCTTATTTTTGAGTACCAATAAATCCTGATATATTTAAAAGCCTCATCCTTTAACAATTTTCATAAAGCATGTATCACCAATGACTTCCATAAAAAGCTACTAAATGTACTAATAATGCTATCTAAAAAACAGCATCAGCAGTTTTAAAATCTGAGTTTTTCATAATCAGGTTCTCAACATATGAAGACATACTAGTCTCAGAATAAACTAATTTTGTGTCATTTAGTACAATCATACTATCAGCAACGTTTGTATAAATACGTATCACGAAGCACTGGAAATTTCAATCTATGATAGCTAGATAACAGTTCCACAAGACACCAAAAATGCAAGTGTCTTTAAGGATTTAGCTCAATTACTGTGATGGTTTGAGCCTGAGCTGATGGACAGCTTGTTTGACCAGTGGCGCTTTTCGAAATTTCCATATATAAAGGCTGAAGGGACAGGAAGTTCTCTCTCTCTTTGGGGCTGGCGTTCCAGCAGGAGGTGGGGGGGGGAATGGCGGCAGAGGTTTTCGCTCCTTGGAGCGGCCTCGAGCCTCTTCCCTCCCCCAGTGCCGGGGACACGGCCCTGGGATGCTGGCGGGACGATCTCCTCAGAGCTCGNGCTTTATTCCTGGGCGGGGGCTGTTGTACTGGGGCTGATACGGTTTTGGGGGACCACGGATTGCAAAGGAAACCTTTTTTTTCCTCCTTATTCGATAGAAAGATTCTAAAAATTGTGAATACTGACTTAAGAATTATGTGATGTTATCCTTTGTGCTGATTTCTGGAAGAAGAAAGGAGGAGGGGGGTGTGAGTAAAAAAGAGGGATTTTGCTTTGATTTTCTTATTATTTTCTTTTCTCTTTTAATTCTGTTAATAAACTTTTCATTTTCTTTAAGTTTGAACCTGTTTTGCATTCCTCCAAATCTTCTATCTCACAAAAGATACAGAGGTGAACTGAAACCGCTACACAAATTGGTGTTTCTGCCCGGTTTGGATTCCAAACCCCTACAATTACTATTAAAGCAAGGAGAGTTAAGCACTTGCAAGAGGACTTTTCTGTTTTGGCAGGGCTAAGCATTTTACTGTTGTAAGGACGCAAAGAACAACCTGACTGGAATAGTTCCCTGGCCAATGTAAATCGAAGGATCTCCACTGACTTCAAAAGAATGTGTGGATTTACATTACTTGGAGAGCTGTCTATTTGTTCATGCTTTCAGATTAAATGTCATTACTATTATTAGGAAAAGGTCAAACCAAGTGTCTATGTTATAAAACAAAAATCTAAACAACCATGCAAGGCTAAAACGCGTGTTAATGAAAATTGTCCTCTTTACCACTCACAGTTTAACTTTCAGTACTAGGCACCTGAAATATTGGTCTTAACAAAACTTCTGAATGCTTCTTCACAGAATAAGGCAAAGATTTCTTTCATTTTGAAGAAATGTGCTTATTATTCTGCTTGTGATTTTAATGTAGAAGCCTTGCTGCTGCTTCCATGTCAAGTTTTTGGGTATGAAAGTTTTTTGAGCTCTTATGATAAAATTGTATTAACAGAAGTGCATTAAAAAATACTTACGTAAAAACTATAAAAAAAAGTTTATAAATTAAATGTTGCATTGCATGTGGCTTTCTTAAAAGCAGACCAAAATCCAGAGTCCTGGTGGACAAGCACCAAGGTCTAAGGCTCAGCCCCTTACACCCAGTATCTACATGAGTTCATGCTTATTCATCTCTCCCAGTTAATATGCAGCATTTCTAGAATTCTCTTCTATATTCTGTGCCCTATTGGCTCCCTATCCTGGTTCCCTCCTTATTATCCCCATTGGTTTTTGTACTGTGGACTCCTCCCCCTAAGTCGATCCCCACCGCTTGTTTCCCTTTGCTCCACCCTGAATAAGACCCTCAGACCCTCATTGCCCTTCGGTCATTTGTCCTCAGATTTTGAAATAAAAAGATCTTGGAATAAAAGAGGAACAAAGACCCCTCTCTCATCCTTTGCCTCTGCCGACGCTTTTTCACCACCTGTGTTTGGGGCTCGCTCCTTGCGAAGGAGCCAGCCTTGTCCGTGTGCTGCAGCTACCAAGGACGTCTGCAGCTGGACGCTGTGTGGCCTCGGGCAGCCCCCAACAGCATCTATTAAATAACTGAAGTTCATGGTCAGTTCTTTATTCCATCACTTGAACTCATAGTAAGTTTCATAAAATCTTGGTTGTACTGTTACATAACCACTGTGTGCCCACATACCTACTGACAAGTCCCAATAGTGGAGGTATTCAAACCACTTAACTTTGGCAAATAATTTGATTCTAAGTAGAAGGCCTTGTGATGAAAAAAAACCCTACAGGTAGTTATTTAGAGTATTTGGGTTAGGAACTTAAGCACTACTCAAACAGTCCTTTCCATAATGACCACATTTCTATCATTGGGCAGGAACAAATTTGCTTGCATCAAAACACAACTCAAGACTTCCATCAGCTTCATTTCCAAATGGGGAGCCACAAAATAGATCTGTCCCCATTTATAACATTGTCAGATTATCTAAAAAAAATTGCTATCCCTGTTAACATATCTAATTTGCTTGCTTTGACTTGTGGGTGGTGGTGGGGACAATGTGAAAATGAAGTATTGGAAAGGACAGGGTAAGAAGCCTATTTAAAAGAATTGATTACACTTTTCCTGTGAACACTGCAGGCAGGGGAAATTAGAAAAATATTAATCTAATTTTACAGTCATACTGAAAAACATTTAGCATGTTCTGGGCTATTGTAGGAAAAAAAAATATTATGACTACTAACAAAAAGAGTGGGGGTTTTATTTTTGATTTTTTTTTACCAGATTTATGCTGGTAACCCAGTTATCTACATATATAGCAGAGGAGCTACAGGGAGCCTGTACTGTTCTGGAACCACATCTCTATACAAAGTGAAGACAACTAAAATGGTATTAAACATCTATGCTGAGGGATCTGAATCACCCCCTTCTACATGGAATGCTTACAACGAAGACAAAATTTAGGAGCCAGAACTAGGTAGCCTGTATCCTGCACGCCCTTATGTAAGCTACACATTTTATACACTAGATATGGCATTGAGATTCTAAGGTGTCTTCTGAAAATTTATCACTTGACAGTGAAATCCTATTTATAGCCAGGAGCTGGAGAAGCCGTGTAAAATTTTGTTTTGTTTACTTTTTTCATTAACTTCATGTAAATGATATTCGAACAACTTACTCTCCCAGCATAATGCATAACAGTGAAGGTGGAGCCCAGATCCTTTGGGGCAAGGTTACCATTTCCATCTTTTGTGGAGGAATAGACTGTATTTGTGTCTGATGTATCCAGGTAAGACTGAATGCGTTTAGAAAGACTCTGTTCCACTGACCAAATAGATTGGCTTTCTTCATCCAGCATTGACAAAAAGCCTGATGGTTTCTGAAATGAAAAATAGATTTTTCTCATTTTATACAGGAGCAATAGAATTTCAGTTCTTCCTTGAAGAGTAACACAGCTTGTAATTTAGTAAACAAAAGGATACATCACCTCAAAAAAAAGGAAAAATACAAAAGATTAAAATATTTTGGTAAGTGTTCAAGGCTGGTTCTTCCGTAAGAAATGTAGGGAACAGTATATCAGTTGCCAAAAATGGTCACTATTGATAAGCTTTTAGAAACTGATTGTGTTAATTGCTTCTTAAAAGTTGTACTCCACAAACTAGCTTCAGGAACTACAGAAACTGTCAGGCTCATGACAGAGCCTCGTCAGTCGTACGGCAGCACAGTCACCGTGCCACGACACAGATGCTACGCATGAATTGGTACACGCAGGGAGTTTCTGTGGCATCTTCCTCAGCCCTGGACTGTTAGCAAACTCTGTGAGCCACTGAGCTGTGGCCTCTTTGACCCACAACCTTGTCTGAAGATTCATAAATTGGAAAATGCAAGCAAATGTTTGTATTAGCCTAACATGCACAGACTGTGAATAAACATACATGGTGTAAAATGGATCTGGAAACTACCTGAAAGAAAAAATCCAAGGCTGCAGTATGGTTACCAGGAGAATACATCGTTTCCATGGCAACTCCCTCTTGTACACATTCCACTTGTTCCTGTAGAAAAAGCACTTCATTGATGTACTGGTGTATCTTCTCATTGGTCATGTTGACACACAACTATTGCCAAATGAAGAAAAAATGAGTATTAGATGTTTACTGGATAATTCATCACTGTAGGTTTTACTGCATGTCTAATATCGAATTTGATGAAATGTCAATCCACAATATGTTATCTCTTGGTAGACCATAGATTTAGGAAGACCCTTGGGAAATTTAGATTTTAACAGCCATTACTATTAAATTGGGAATACACAGTTTTCTGCCTAACTCTTATGTGGAATGCACAGTTCATTGTGCATTCCACATAAGAGTTATCAAATATCAGCATTATCTAATACAGTGCAAATTTACACTAATTCCATTGAATGAAGTAGGGTAACTCTATGTATAAATTGGTACATTTAATATTACTCTACTTTTTATATTCAGGAAGGTTAAAGAAATAAAATGTGTTTTTAGAAAAAAAAAAAAAACAACAAACCCTCAAATTTGTTTAAGATCCTGAGTCTGTAGTTCAGTGCTAAAAAAGACAAAACTATTTCCACATATAATGTCAATGAAGTCTAAAGCAGTCTCTGAAGAACTCATTGTGTTTTACCAAATTATATAAAACACCTAGGGACATTTTACTAGATGTTGCTCTCCATTTTACAGATATTCTAAGGGAAGGTTGGCAAGAAAATGGTGCTACATAGAAAAGTTCAAAGTTTGGAGAGATAAATAGCGTAGAAGCTTCTCAAATATTTTCTTTGATTGCCTTATAGGATGCAAAACAACAGATTCACAGAAATCCGATTTTCAATTAAAAACAGGTGGGAACTGTATCAGCTTATTTGTGTGCTTTTATATTTTATTCAAAGCTCGCCGGCAAAAATAAGTAACTATTTAAAAACTTGTGGAACAAAATTTTTTGACATTAAAATGGAAATTTTAGTTGAAAATTTGAAAATGTCCTCCAATCCTACATTAACTATGACTAAGAAATTAAGAAAACAGAAACTCCTAAAAGGGTGGAAGAACACTTCATATGAGGAATGATACAAGGAATGCCTGCATGCATTTTCTTTTTAGTCTAAACTAGTCTCATATTTGTATTGGCCAGCCACTAACTGTATCTTCCATGAATAAAGTGTGCAAAAGCAATTGCACCAGCAAGTCATATTAAAAGGTATGAAATATTTAGATCAATCCTAAAATTACATGGCTTAACATCCAGATGAGAGAAGAGAGCCCAAGCAATGTGTAAGAGTTGCCTGAATTTTCCATTAAGACCTCCTGTTAGTATAGCCAATTTATACTTGCTATACAATGCAATAGACTAGTGTGAGAAACAGTAAGAAGAAATGAGACAAAGCTCATTTTACAACCAAACATCTATTATTAACTGTCTTCACTAATACATGATAGTGCAGACAAAAGACAGCCTTGAATAAAACCAGTATTTCTTTTAAAGTGGGATTTATAAACATTCAGGTTGTTATCTCATTTTATTAACAACAGAAATATACAACTGACTTCCAGTATCTACTTATTTTATGGAAAAGACAGTTTTTTTAACTCTGTGGCAGGCAAAATGTGCTTTACTGACCACTTCTGGAATTCTAATTACAAAATCTTTCCAGAAGCTTGTTAACATTATTTTATAAGTCAGAAAAGCTTACACTTCACAGGATGTGGTAAAGCCTTAAAATGAGGCATGCTGTACATATCTTTATTTGCAGGTTATTTATTTAGAGAATGAGGTCACTCAACATTACAAAGGTGTATTTTACAATAAGAAAAGCTGTCAAAATCTCTATAAACTTAAGCTTACTTTTTATCATGAGCCAGTCTCTTAAAATGCATTAAAAATAAAATAAAAGTATTTGAGAACCTAACTGTGCAGCAAAATTATTGAACTACACAATTTGAGAAAAAAGAAAGATTGTCTTAGACATGTCTTCAAAAGATCTGATAAATAGCTTTGGTTTTAACCATCAAAATAAAAGGAATAATCTTTTGTTAAAACATTCATACATAGCATGATTGGATGGTAAAAAAAAAAACAACAAATTTTTTAATTCTACTGACCAGTGTGTTATGGCATGCACTGGGGTGCTTCTTAGCAACATAAGCAACACTGTCACCCAGACTGGCAGACATGCCACAGTGCTACTAAGGTACTGCAGACCAGAGCAGACAGCCAGCTCAAGCACTTGTACAAACTGCAAACTGCTCCAAAGCTGCTCTCTCGAGCAGTGGCTGAGAGAACAGCTCTGCAGAACGAGAACCAGGAGACCAGCCAGGGACTGCTGGAAAGCAACACATTCTGATAGTTTCTTTCTCCAATTCAGTGTTTTATTCAACATACTGGGAAAAACTAATAAAATGAATGTTTCAAATTAAAAGCTTGACACAGGCTGACATAATAGTTAAAGTAGCTGAAATGTAGAAATGGGATGAATATGAACTAAATTAGCTTTGCGAACCCAAGTTCTTTTGCTTCATGTCTTCTAAGTATTACATAAAACAATGATGTACTTTCTGTCTAAAGATTTGAAAAGTTCATAGAACTACATTTTTTTAAACATGTATTAACTGTACTCATGTAAATTCAATGGAAATAGAACAGTAATTAAAAAGAAAAAAAAGCCCCAATTAAATTTTTAACTAAAACAAATAGTTGGGGAATACCTTTAATAACTATATTTTATTTATTTACCTAGCAGCATTACTCAACATTACCTATGGTACTTTTTGTCATTAAACATTGTTAAATTGTTCTTGATATGCATCTCATGGGCTCCATATTATGTCTTCTAAGTATTTCTCTTTCTACCAGTCTTTTTTACCTTAACTTACAATCATGTCTCAATGAAAATAAATACACCATATATTTGTCCAAGTCTTCTCTAAGAAGTCCTTTTAGAATATTATTAGAAGAAAAAAGTATTCTTGTTCAAGTATTTAAAAAAAACCAAACCAAAACCAACCACAACTTGCAGCACCATCCAAATTGTAGATTTTGAAAAATAACATAGTGGCATTTGGTAAAAGCAGTAAGTATTCACCACATTAGACAGTGTTAGCTTGATCTCTCTTCTTTTACCACATTTGACCAGTTAGTACCACTAAGTACACTACAAATTAAAATTTAGGTAGAATACCAAAACTGTACTGTGCTCTGAAGACAGAAAAGCACCCACGACTAATGAAATTTTCCTGCTCTTCACTCTGTTCACTTTTCCTGCTCTTAGACCTATTTGAAAAAGGCACTACCAAAAAAGGAAATTTGTGGAAAGAAAACTTGGTGACTGTCAATCAGTGAGGGAAAGATGGATGCAAAGACCCTTTGGAAAGCTCATTTACATCCTTTGGTAAATGGATGTAAATGGTAATCAGAAGGATTAACTCTCTCAAGGAATGTGTATTCAGAGCATGGAGTAAAGCTTACAGCTGTCATTTCAACACATCTATCAGGCCCCAATTTATGGGCCGAGATGATGAAGCTACAATGTCAAATTTAATCTGCAAGGAAGTGCCCTAGCATTTCTCAAAAATGTAATTTCTAAGATAATGAAGCATGGAATCATCGCTTTTCTGAGGTTGGACTCAGAAAATATTTTTAAAACTAAGCTTGATACTCACTTATTTTTCAGAAATATCTTGAATGCTGTTCCCCTTGTATCTGCTACCCAAACATTTCCAAATCCATTTTTTTATGTATAGTACCCATCAGAATATTTCTAAGGTATTTCTAACAAAACCAGAACCATTATATTTCTTCCTTTGCGTTTTAGGGCTAATAGGATCTAACACAAATTCAGACATAGTCCTTCTACCTCTGTCAGAAGATTTTTAATTCACTGGGACTCCATGTCATCTCTGGGATCAGTTGCCATTAGCTGATCTGTGTTCCTCAAATAACATAAAAGAGAACCTGGTGCTATGTTAAAACTTTACTACAGGCAGCTGTCACCTGAGAAGCCAATGCAACCCTTCCACAAAGGAGGGTCTGAAACGCCCCTCAAAAAAGAGACAATTTCAAGACAAAGTGGAAAGGGACAATTTCAACACAAAGTGGAATAGTCACCCACCTGTTTCTGTAAATACGAAAGTATTAAACAAACAAGCATAGAAACAAACATGGTAACAACAATCTTTCCTTGAAAGAGTTTGGAATTGTTCTGAAACTGAAACAGTTCTAAATTTTTTTTTCACTCATAATGCTGGCCAGAAACTAAGTACTATGGGGAAAAAAGGGTGCTACTGTGGAAAACTAAGATGTCAATTAAATGTTGTTGTGCAGTATTTCACCAATCAATCACGAACTGAATTGAGCTGGGAATCTCAATTTGAGATAAATTATTTTATTTTTGGCTACAAAGTGTCCACCGTGAAAGAATAAAGAAAAAATAATTATTTTAATGTCAGGTACATGATAAGCCAGGTTTAAAGTCAAGTAACACTGGTCTTCCAGTGGCTGACTGGAACACTGGACAGACAATAGTGTCCTACATAAATGGAAAAAAAAACATGCACTGGGAAGAAGACCAAAGAGACTAAGACGGAAGAGGGAGGAGTACACCATGACAAAGGCCATGAAGAGTGTAAGATCCTCAGGAACTGGACTGAGGAAGAAAGTAAAACACAGGATCGCCAGTCCCCTGAGGGAAGGAATAGGCTTTTACAGCCCTGCTCAGCTTTTACTGGAGCCCCACCCACTCCTTGCCCATGGGCCCAGTCCCAGGTGATGCCATGGCAGTGCCGGCTTCCAGCTCTTTCTCCAACTGCTTGTGACAGGGTCCCAGCCCTGTCTGGCTGCTTGCCATGTCAGGGCTGCTGATGGGCATTGTTACTGGCCCTGGCTCTGTCCACCATGCTCCAGGCATGCTGCTGATCACAGGGGGCATGGCCATCCTCTGAGTCCTCCTGTTGTCTGTGTCCCTGGTGCCAAGGATCAGCTGGTTCTCGCTGCTCCACAACAAGGGTGTTAAAACCTTCCTGTACATGGACGTTAGCAAAACTCTGACTTAAAAATGACACATCATATTTCCTTGTTAAAGAGTGAATTAACAGTGTAAATACTGCCCATCATCCTATGGGGAATAAGAAATACTCCTGGGACCTGCAGTGGAAGGTTCTGCATTAAGTCCCTACATAGTAACAGAGCTCAGTGTGCACCAGCAGCTGCCTATTCCACAGAAGCACACAGGACCATCCATCTATGCTCTGCACAGGCAAAACCAAAGAAGGTTGATTTCTTCTGCATAAAAAAAAATCTTGAAATGCTCTTTCACTGTCCAAATGCAAAAACCTGACTGTGTGACCTCCCACCTACTATCACTGAGACTGCAATGACTGTAGAAAAGTTGTCACGTGACTTAAGTCTCTTCATAGCCATCCATCTACAAAACAGGCAACATGACCTTGCATTTGGACAAAGTCCAATGCATTAGAAGAAGTCTAATGGCTGAAACAATGAAATTTAATGTGAAATAATCTGTTACGGTTGTTTTGGCTAGGAAATGTTATATGACAAAAATGTATTGTCACCAGAGTTAACCATAGAAATAACATGCTGAGAAGTTAAAATCTACCACACCTGATAATAAACATAGGTGAAAATTCCAACACAGCTGCATTCTACAACCTCTTCTGCTTCACCATAGTGACTCTGAAGTAGAGTCCTGAGTGGGGCAGGCAATGCTCTCTGCTCTTAGAGCCAGCTGGCTCCTGTTGCAGGAGGTGTGCTGCACAGAGCTGCCATGGAAGCTGTGCCCCTCCCAGAGCTATACTGCATCACACAGATAGATAATGTGCATGAACTTCAATGGGTATGCAGTGGAATGGGAGTCAAGAGACACTTGACTGTTCCAGTGACCTGCAGTACCAATTTGGAAAAATCACTTCTATCTCCTATAAAAAGAATAATGTATACAAACTTCTGCAAAACTTAAGAGGCCTACAGAGGTAAAATACCATGCAAGAACTAAATACTTTCTTGAGTTTATCACTTGAATTATATATCGGACAGAAAAGACTACTAGTGCCCATTTTACTTCTTTGCATTATTGTTCTTTATGATGAATCTACAAGTACAGACTTCCATTTCTGTAGAAAGACCTGACTTTCTGCAGGGGGAAGAAAAGCTACTCTGACTACTCTAAGGTATGGCTGTTCTGCTATAATACAGTTTTCTTAGAAACAGCTGGGGGAAAGTGGTACAGGCAACTATCTGTCCTGCTTATTGCTTGTTATATTCATTGGTCATGAGTTTGTTCAGTTTGTGGTCAAAAATATACTGTCCTAAGAATGAAGGTTGTAGCATTCCTTGACTGTACTATTTAGAGTTGTGCTGTAAAGGAGCCATGACTAAGACATAAACTAGTTTTAAATTCTACTAGAAGAGAAGCAGACATCTTCTAGTTTTAAAGGGGTGCAGAATAAACCGTAGACAAATTCCCTCTCAAACAGGGAAGCCTGAGAAAACATTGAATTAACACTGGAACTGCCATTGATATTTTTGGTAGAGCAGTCATATTTCCTGAAATGACCACAAAAAGAAGGCCATTTCTCTACAGAATAGGAAAGAGAAATTGTGCTCACTTCTGACCATGTTCCAGTGTGGCTGTGTACAAAGACGTTCTGGCAGAGCAGGTATGCGGCTGCTCCAGGAAAATGCTGTTCCCAAGCTAATGATTACTGCTAGGAAGTGATTGTAAATTGTAATTGGGGTGAGCTAAAAGTGTACTGTAGTCATTTACCATAGCTCAGCTGATGAGCAGTAAAAGCAGTAGCTCACTGAGTCGTGGTAAATCAGAAGTTTTCAGTCTTTATTGAGCAATGACTCTTTCAGACTGTGGCTTCTAAAAACACTGTTCCCTGTCTTTCAGCTTTTAAATTTCGTACCAAAAATGAGAACTCTGCTCACTATTGCTTATTCCACGCACTTACTTACTTTTATTTCAGAAATACATGTCCCACTTTTGCTCTTATAACATATCACACATGTTCTATATGATAAAGGCCTACCAATGCTCACAAGTACAAGGAAAACCGAGCACTTAATTAATCATGTTTTTAACTTCTAATGCCTTCTTTTTTGCAATGGTCTATAAAAGTTTTCTCTCCACAAGCTGTCAGTCACATCACTTTGCCTGCAGAATTTATCAGATTCTTGGTGTAGGCATAATTCATCTTACTTTTCTAGTCCTTTGACAGCTGTCTTCCTTTGCATTGCTCATGAGTTGTTCCTAGACCAATTCTTCATTTGACTTTGATATTTCAATACTCTAATGCCTTGTCATTCCAAAACAAATACTGGAGTAAACAAGTTATTCTACTTGGTTTATCCATCTCTGTTTGCCTTAACCATCTTCAAACAGTTTATTAAAACCGACATGTGATTTACTATCTTATTGCTCTCTTAATTATGATATTAAACTGTCTATCCACCAGCCTGATATAAAGCACCAGAAAGATTTACACAGCTACTTGGAATGTCCCCAGTTCTGGGCAATCAGGAGGTTTTAATTTTTATTGAAAACAGTGATAATTTTTTTTCCAAGAAAGAAGGAAAGCAGATGTCACAAAGAATGCCTTATCATACACTAATTTGAAAAATGAAAGGTTCGTTTTCCCTAAAATTACTTTTCTAATGCCATTTTAAAATGTGCTAATCTAAATGTGATTAGAAATAATTTTTATGCCCCCACCACTGCCTGGCTGCAACATTTACTGCTAACATTCTGCAGTCACAGGCCTTGACACTGGGCATGTTTGCAGACATGATGCAATGTTTTGTGTGAGGACCCTATCTGGGCTAACGGGGCTGTTTATTGTTAGGGTTAACGAGTCCAGGCAGGACTCTGAAATAGGCTAGACTGCTAGAGAGCTCCAGCTTTGAAGTTCAGGCTTTTTGAGGTAAGTCTGCATGATTAGTTTGTATCACATGGTGATACAAGCTGCTTTTCTTCACTGATACTACAACCTATCACTTCAGGAATCAGGTATGTTAATTACATTATAGAGTTCATACAAAAACCTCTCACTTCTACTTCATCTTTTCAGGAATGCAGTTAAGTAGATACTGAGATAATGACTCAGATTATTACTTAATATTATTCAACAAAATGCATTCAGTCCAGGTGAAGGGACAATAAGTGTCTCTTGAAATATATTTATTTAGGAAAAATAAAATAGAAATTCAAATTTGACTTTGAAATTATCATGATTGCTATTAAGAAATAATAAAATAAATTCCTTTTTACTCATTTTTCTTAGATCTTGTATTTTCTCTTCAAGCATCTTCTGCAGTTATTAAGCAGAAAATTACTTACCCCTGAAAATACAATTCATGGTATTTCATTATGTCAATTTGCAGATCTTTTATGAGTTTCATGACAAAAAAGCAATGCAGAATAGTGTCAAAGAAAAATAACCAGTAAGTCCCAAGATGAATCCCTCTCTTTTGAGAAGCATTTAAATTGCATCGAATATTTTATTATTATTAATCAGGAGGCTTACGAGTTGGTTTTCTTTTTTTTCATATACTCAGTCTGTTAAAACGTTTTTAATTTTTCACTTTATATTTTCCCTCAAAGGTGGCATTCACAATGACTAAATGCCTAGGAATATTGGTACACATCAATAGTCCCTAATCCAGCAGATGTTCAAGCAAGGTAGAACTGTAACAGCAAAAAGAATTTTGTGAGAGGGAAACTGGAATTTATTTTATTGCCTTCTTACATGCTCTTTTGAAGGTACAGGTAAACCCATCATGTGCTTTCAAACATTTGGAAATTGGGTAACACTGTAAATATTATACAAGCTGAACTAATGTGGCTCTAAGACTTCTGTTTCACTAGAAGGAGAAAGTTGAGCCATAAAACAATGGACTGACTGGGACAAATGGGCAAATTCTGATTTCAAACAATAACAAGTCCTTTACTGCTGCTGATGCCTTCTTGATTCTTTTCTATGCTTTGACTTTTTGTTCTATGCTTTGATTTTCTTCTGCTGCATCACAGAATGAACAAACAACTGAAAAACAACTTAAACACCTCTCTGAGTGTGTTGTGTAGAGTCACTAATGCTTTCTGAAATATGTAATTCACAAGAGCTCTGGTGTTCAGTGACTAATGTTGAAGGTAGGCAAACATCTAAAAGAAACTTTGGTATTTAAAAGTATTTTAAAGCATTAAGTGACATAAATTTCAATTTATTTTCCATGGATCCAATTCAATTTTTTGAAAAGTCACATGTTGTAAAGTCACACAGAGATGAATCTGCCAGTAATGGCACTTAGCAAAATGCTGCATTTTAATTTCATTTTTTTCTCCAAGGCATCTGAAGACCTCTTGATCTTTCTTCCAGTTCAGTGTATTCTCCTTGTGCTCACTGCGGTAGTTGACGTATCACTTCCACAAGCATGAAAACAAGCAACCCTAATTCCCTCAGATTGTCTTCCAGTGCTGATACTACCCCTCTTCAAAATCCCAATAGATATTTACTATATTATTTTAAAATTGTCAACAACTGTACAAAACCCAGCATATAATTAATACACATATAGATATAATGGGAAAAAATATTTTAAGAGCAAATTTTCACCTTCATGTATATTTGTATTCAGATCAAAACTGGTTAATTAGAGAATTAACAACAGGTACAGTAAATTCAGCAAAACATCCACACTTGCCTGTTCAAAAGTATTCTTTTGAAATTCTTCAAATCCAAAAATATCTAATACTCCAATTTCAAACACCTGGTCACTGGGAAAAAAAAAGACATTAGAGATAATAAGAATTCAAGCAAGTGAAAAACACATCTGTGGTTTCTGACAGAAGTATTTCTGTTCTAGGACAAAAGCAGGCTGTATTTCAAAAACATGGATGAAATACACAAGCAGACCGTATATAGAACAGAATCAAAATTCTACTCACCAACCTATTACACTGAACAGAAATAAAAAAGCAGGGTTCAAGATTGCTTTAGCAGCCATGCTAAAAAATGAATTTGTAAGAGAAGGAAAAAATCTTAACTTTCTTGAAGTCCAGTTTCTAGGGATATAGGTACCCATTGTCTGACATCAGGGATAATCATTACAGAGAAGTTTCAAAAGTGTCTGGTAGCACTTAGTTATTCTTTCCTATTTATATTTCTTTGGCAGCCAGAATTGCTTCTACAGAATTTACTTCAAGGGAAACCTGTTAAGCACAAGACCTCTCTGTGTCAGCATCAAGCAGAATTTCTGGGCTCAGGCTGCCCAAGAGGTTATATGTCCCAGGGGAAAGAACAGTCAGGGGTCAGGCCTGAAGAAGGCAGATGTTTGTTCTCTGTACATATAAAAGAGTACTTGCTGACATTGCATCTAGTATGTCATGTGTCACTGCATGCATTCAGGGAAGGGATTTTATTGTGGCCAGGTAGAAGGAGTGGAAGGATCATGGAAGAGCAGTCAGCTAGGATTTGGACAGGAGAAATGGGAAAAGGACTAAGGCGTTATTATTCTGTACTTACTTGAGACTGAGTCACTGAAAACCTGATCTGGAGAGGAAACTAAAATCACTGCAGAGAGCAAAATTAATATTTTGGGATATTCTGTTGCCTACTTTGCAACAATAATATTGCAGGCTGCTGGTTCTGAGATCCTTCCATATTATTTTTTTCTCCATATTCTAAGTTTCCTCTATGTCTGAATCTCTGTACATATCAGGCTATAGATGTAAAGGAGAAAAAGGTGAACCACTGTTGAAATACATGAATATAGCTCCATTGCAGTCATTGTAACCCCTACCATGCCATTAGACGAGGATCCAGCCCTCAAAATAAATTGCTGTATCGCCAACAAACAAAGTAAAATAATTTGAAAAAATGCATATTATAAAACAAGCTGGGAAAAACAATCCTCAGGGGCAAGCAGAGCCTTTTTCAGAAATCATGCCCAAGAAGTTTGTCTTCATTTCAAAAGCACACTAGTTCAATGCACTACTGATTGTCACAGGACTAGCTGTGTGCGTAAATGTCATACAGAGATTGTTACATAATAAATCTAGTCCAGAATGGCTTTGTTGGGCAGGGGAGGTTATCGGGAGGTCGATTAGCCTCCAAGGGAATTTCTAAAAGAAAAAGCATAAAGCTGTATCACCACCTCCATCTCTAGCAATGAGTGCCATTTAAAATGGGTTTTAAAATGTAAGCCTCATTCACAACTGCTCCTGATTAGAGATGGGGGGTGTATATTCCTTGTCACAATGTCTTTTCAACAAAACCTTTTCATTTCAAGAAAGAAGAATTAAATGTTTAAAAACAAACTACCTCAGAGAAACTAGTATTGAAAATCCAGAATTATTATGTTATTTAAACATGTTTTGGAAAAAAAGAAAGAAAGCTTGAAATTTCAGAATACTTGATAGGTTTTCACCCTTATTTTTTTCATTTATATATAACCTTCCTTATAGGAAGGCAAAACATGAACTGCTATGTAACACTGTAGAACAGTTGAAATATTGCATTATATTTCACAATTTTTAAGAACTACTTCATACAGACAGAATGGCTTATCCCTTCTCTGTCTGATTCAATTAATAGATTTGAGACTGGATTGTTTACATCCCAGTTGAGTCCATGACTTATTTTGTCAAATCAGTCTCTCTTACTTTCCCTCAAGGAATATATAAACATTTGCATAAGGAAAAGACCAATACAAACTGACTTAATGAATTATTAAAAGTCAGGCAAGAAGGGAACGTGGTCCTAGTTTCTAAAACTCTGGATAAAAGCCTTAGCAGTCAGCTTACTGCCTACCTCAAATAACATTCCATGTCAAAACTGTGATATTTGTGAGAAATATCCTGGCTTGCTGGAGATGCATTTGTTGACAGAAAAACATGTAGTCTCAGTGTTTTTATGAACACCTCTTGATAATTTTGGTCTAGTATTACTAGGAGATGCACACACCACATTAAAAGAGCTGGGGGTTTTACATAATTAATATCTTGCCTACGGGGCAAGTATAACAGAACTAGGCTCTGTCTCCTCTACAACAGCGACATTTTACTATTACATTGCACTATTTATGTGCAAAATTGCTACAACCATGATAGTAATTTTCTGTATTAAATTATTGCTCAGATTTTGAAAACTAAATAACAACTGACAGCACAACATCCAAATTAAAAGCATTGCTTTAAATGTCGATGCAAATTACTTTGCTTTTTTAATCTTTCTTTTTGTCTTTCTCTTTTTCATACCACTTTTCTTGCCAGAAGGAGGTTCCCTTTATGTTTTTACTGGCTAGCTGTCAATCATATTAATTCCAGAAAAATTACTTTCCTTAAATAATCATAGCAGAGATTCCCAAGGCAAAATAAAGCATGAATGATTCCATGTTTACAAATGAAAAGTCATGTCACTAGTGTCTAAAAGAACAAATATTAGAAAAAGCCACTTTTTGTTCTGAAAGATTTCCTTATTTTCTTATTTTAGGGTTACTAACCATCACTGACACATTTCTTCATAATGTTTCAGATATTTAATATTTACTACGTATAACTAAAACAGCTGTAGTTTTAATGGGGACTGAGACTTTGATTTCAAGTTTGACAATATTTCCCAGCATAGAAACTAGAAAAAAAGGAATTTGCTGATGTTTGAAGAATCTCTTTATCTCTTTTATCTCTTATACAAGCACACAGGTATGAATACTTAAAAACAAGCACAGATGTTCACTATAAGTCATTTTGGTTTCCTGATACACAAAACTGCATTTCAGCTTACAATATTTTACAATGTCTCCAGTTTTGCTTTTTTCCCGCAGAACATCTCTGTAAAGATACCTTTACAGACTAGAAATACCTTTTTGATCTTGTACACTTAACAACTGTACTATAAAGAAATTACATAAAAATTCCTGGCAACTCCAGAAAACAATACACATACAGAAGACATCCTGTCTGATAATCTACCACCTTGGCCAACATCTTGCCATTCATCAAGAGATGCTCTTGAACCATTTGCCATTCCTGGCAAGGCAAACAGAACTCCCTTTACAACACGTCTGACCCAGTGCTTCAGATGAACCTACAGAATGTTATTTGTTCACTTTTTTCCATCGCAGATGGTTCTTAGCTCCAGAATCCATAGGGTTCATTCCTTTTGTTATCTTTTGCAATCTGCCAGAATAAAGCAGTGAGATGAATCTGTTGAGGGAGGGTGATCTAATATGCCTTTTCACCTGCTCAAGATACAACAGTTCTTGCTCTTCCTCCAACTTCTGCCAGTAATGAGGAAGGCTTATGTCTTATCTGGATAAACTGGAAGCGATACTGATTAATGAGGAAATATTTCTCTGATTAGATGAAGTATATAGTCTAGCCTTCAAATGAGGTCCCTCAGAATCCTAATTAAGAAGCCCTCAGTTTTCCCAGGGGAACAGATTATACCTGTTGTCACAAACACAGTTCTTGAAGGGAATAGGCTGAATACTTCGAGTTGGGTATGTTCTTCATCTCAAACAATTACTAAGCAAAACTAGTTTCTGAAACTTTTGAGGGAGATTTTTCAATAGTCTGAGATTTTTGCTGAGATGTGGTGTCATTGCCATGTCTCTCGGGTATCTTGCTCGTCAATTGTCATTTTTCTTTTAATATTGCCTTACCCAGGTGTGAGTGGTATATATAGAGATGGTGGCTGGACATATCAGAAAGAAACACTGGCTCCATATCTGACAAACATTTTTTTGAGTGACTTGACAGATATGGCAGGAAGGAAGAAGTATATTTGCCAGTGGACTCAAGATATATAGCTCTTTCATTAGTAGCACATACTCTGTTTGACCTGCTCCAGGAGCTCTGTCTCTCTTGCCCTGGGGAGCCCAGAACTGGACATGACACTCATGACTACCGGGCTTAGTAGAGGGACACAATCACCTCCCTTGACCTTCTTCCTAATGCCCCCCGGGACACCACTGGCCTCCTTGGCCACTAGGACACACTGCTGGCTCATGGACAGCTTGGTGTCCACCAGAAACCCCAGGTCTTTCTCTACAGAGCTGCTTTCCAGCAGATCATCCCCCACCCTGTACTGGTGTAGGACGTTGTTCCTTCCCAGGTGCAGGACTCTGCATTTGCCTTTGCTGATTTTCAGGCAGTTCTTCTCTGCCCATCTCTCCAACATGTCGAGGTCCTTCTGAAGGGCTGCACAGCAAGCTGGGGTATTGGCCAACCCTCCCAGATTTGTGTTGTCACTGAACTTGCTGAGGAGGCATCTGCTCTTTATCCAGTTCATGTATGAATAAGTTAAACAATACTGGGCCCAGTAATGGACCCTGAGGGTAACTGCTAGTGAGAGGCCTCCAGCTAGACCCAGGCCCTCTGGGAATTGCTGTTCAGCCAGGTTTTATCTACAAAATATTTATCAGCTTTTTATCAGGTTTTATCTACAAAGAGAGAAAATGTTTTCTAACTAGCTGATAAAATAACATGCCTTCAACTTACTAGCAGGCAGGAAACACAGTATCAAGATTTTCTCAAGCCTATACACCTAATTAGCTTGTTTAGAAAAACAGTATTTCACAAGAATTCACAGACATTCTTAAATCTCCATAACAAAAAAGCCCTCTTGCAGAATGAATCAATAATTGTTAAAACATTACCTTAAGTCATTTCATTACTCATTTGGATCACTAGATCCAACTTTGCCAGTGTGCAATCAATTACCTCAAAATGCCACATTAAGGCAACCATGAATCTACAAAACTGAACATAAGCATACGTATTTAAGTGGACGTAAAACAGTAGTAAACTTTGAAGAGTTAAGATTCTTAGGAAGAAATTCACCTAGACTATTTGATAATAATAAAATCAGTAGAATAGGAAATTGTTATATAGATGAATGAAGATAGATATCAATAATGAAAAAAATAATTATAAGCACCTGCGAGAAATGTTAATAGCTTTCTTCTAATTCCATTCTAGGGGCCAATTAAGTTTTTAAAAATAATATCAGAATGAATAAAGTAAAAAACCTCAGATCTTGCAACCAGTCTAAACTAGCATGTAGGGTTATAATTTAGTTAAAACTAGATAAAATTATAAGTTTTTATGAAAGAGAAAAACATTTCTAAAGGTGTATTATCTCACTTAACAGCATCATTAAAATTCTTGCTTTATACCTATTGAATAGTATTACAAAGTAATGAATTTGCTGGATTCTGGCAACACTTTTTATTCTCTATACTTCATACCTTTAGAGCTTGCTCTTTGCAGCTTTTCACAGAATCATCTCCCCTTCACTTAGCTCTAATGATAATTATTGCTTTTATTTTGCCTGAAACCTGTCACAAGCTATTTCATAGTAAACATAAATCGATATTAAAGACCAAAATCAAGTATTTCCAACATACAAGTTAAACATGGATAACCAGTTTCCTCAAAAATGCTAAGATCAAATGTTTCTTTTAGAGTTACTAAGCCAATAAATCTAATTTTATTGCTTCATAAATTCTCACTGAAGTGTGATTGAGGTACAGCTAAACTGCCTCCCAACAAAACAAGAGAACTGATCTAGAAATCTTATTCCAGGTTTCTGAAGAAGGCTTCATTCTGTCTGACAAGTAGTAATTCTGTCAGTTTCCAACCAGGGAATACAGTGTGGCCTGGAACGTATCAGACTTATTTTGTCACATAAGTTAATGTTTTTGGTGGATCTTTCAGCAGAGGTTTATTAAAACTGCACCAAACCGGAGATACAATGCTGCTGACTGATAGTTACTCAGATGTATTTGAAGTAAATCTGACCTACAAATCACAAATTCATTGCAGTAACCCATCTTGCACCTAGAACTGTTCTATGCCTTGATTTACTCCTCCAAGTTAAAGAATATGATTAGGATGGACCAAAAAAAAAAAAAAAGAAAAGAAAAAAAAGTTGGGTGTGGGCTAATTTAACCGAGGTTCAAATACCAGTGTAGCATGATCAACTTAATTTTCACTTAAAATAAGACACTTAGCTTCAAGTTTGGAAAGGGAATGAAGCTGATGAAATTTAGTATATATTGTCAGTACTGCCAATTAATCCTGAGCTGGTTAGCTTTCTATAACCAGCATAAATTAAGAACTGCCCCTTTTCAAGCATAGGTATAATATGTGGCCACAGGAGACTATTGCAAATTCCTCATTTCTGATACATCAAACAGCCGCCCTGTTTTAGTTGTGACTTACAACCTCATACAGTCTTCAAGATATCTCATAGGCAGAAGTAGTTTCACTGAGAAATATTTTCCCAAGGTAGAAGTCACTTCTTCTACCTAGTGATTGCACTAAAAGGAGAGTACAAGATAAACAATATACAAACAACTTTGACTTTCATTATTTGAAGACCCTATGATATCTAGAAATCCTAGGTTTATATTAACAACAGAGATACACAACACCTATTCTGAAAGACTGTGAGGTATCAAATTGTAAAATTACAGACTGAAAAATTATTTCACATAATTTCAATAATTTTTTAATATACCGATTCTGAATTTCTTTCTCAACAACCACTACAAATAAAGCTCATTGCAATTAGAAATGCCTGAGCTAGATTGTTGTCTGTCACAGACACGCACTGAGCTAAGCCTCTGTTCCATATGTACCAGGAATGAATGAGGAAGAATTGTGATCTCATGCTACTGCCCTTCCTTATTATGAACAGAGTATGTCAGATTAGGACATGGATTGGAAAACTGCTCTAGCTTAGTGTCACGAAGAGACAAGTAAAATCATTCTATGTTAGTTCTGTTTGCCTTCAGCAGGAAGTGAGTGTTGTATACAAACCACATGCTCTGGTGATGTATATATAATGACAGATTTTAGGGTAGAAAGCTGAGTTATTCACACATGGTACCTTTTTCTCTTAGCTACACGTATAAAAGAGAAATGTGATTTGTCACTAATTGGTCTATGAATAAGAATAAAAATAAGATTGTGAAGTCCCTGAGCTCTAAAAGAAGGCACCTTTTAAAAATTTGTCTTATGTAGCCATGGAGGTATGATATAAAGAAAACTTACTTATGAAAGTCCCACATCTGTCATTAGTGGATTACCATTTATCAGTAATTCCACACCACTTGTATTTCATGTTCATAAGAAAGCTCAGCTGAGCATATGAGCTGTTGAACTTTAAGTCACGTGCATATGATCACCTAATTAGGTCTACTGTCTTTGTTATTTTGATCCTACTGAGATTTCCTTTTTGTTGTTATTCCTTTAATTTGTTTCTTGACTGCTCCACTGATGCACATTCATTAGCATTCATTTTTCTGAGAAACCACGCCAGATAGCAACAGCATCAAATTTAAAAGATGCTAACCTAGAGAACATTCTTAGAACATTCTTAGAACATTTAATTCAGTTAAGTTTAAACATTCATTTGAAGGCCTTTGAATAAAATTCTGTTTTTAATACCCTGTGCTAAGGTCACTGTTTTGGGAAGAAAGAACAAGTATGTTCTGCATTAAAAAAGCACGAAGCAGCATTTTGCATGTTGAAAGACTTAGGTCATTCTGTGTTGTCAAGTCCCAAAAGGCTACTAATTGTAACCACTAACCTAGATTACTGCAAAATCCATGGCCCCCTATATACACAAATAAATAAACGAATGTTACAGTAGAAACAACTAGAAGGAATGGCCAGTGCTTTAAAGATCCAAGCATCACTGTCATGCTATAATAAAATGCTTTAAAACTTTATCAGTGTGCATTAAATTCCACAGTTTAATGGAATCCTGTTTCTTTTACGGTTCTGAATTTGAACAGATAATGGAACACCAAATAGTTTCCAATGGCACTCCTACCTGCCACTCTCATCTTGATTTTGAAGGTAGCAGTTGATTGTGTTGACTAAAAAGCTGAATAAACGACCATATAGAGATTTTGCCAAGAGATCCCGGTAAAAATCTGCAATCTCTATAGTGTGCCTCCGAACAATCGTGTCTCCTAAGAGAAAAAGCAGAAAATGGAGATGAAAGTGTGTTGTAAACTTCGCCTTAAGTAATTTTAGTTACAATAAATTTAGCTACAGTTACTTTTCCTTTGCCAAACATTTACATGGTGTTAGCTTTTTTCTGAAGCCTCCAGTGGAAGATGAGAAGACTGTCAACACTCAAAAGATTTTTAGTTTGGAAATATATGCCTTTATATTTTGTTCAAAAGAAATGTGTGAGTACCACACAGAACCAGTATTTTACTGAAAATATTTTTTTCAGATTTTTTTCCCAAGAAACTCCTGTTGATTACAGTTCTTACTAATATTCTCTATTAATATCTAATCTGTTATCTTGACACACTTTTGTAACATTAATCAAGTTAGGAGCCCATCAGCATCACAGTGTGAAACTGCTTTGTTCCATATTACAAAGGCATTTCTAATTTGGTGGCCCAGTCTGATTTGCTGCATGGCAGATAAGCCCACATATTTCTCAGAGGAAATTTTTACAGGACCATACAAGAAATAAGGAACAAATATCACCAGCTTTTAAATTTTTTAAATCAGAAGGATCAAAATGCCACTGGGTCTGATCTATAAGAATGTAAGCTTAGAAAAGATTACCTTTAAAATACTGAACATCAGTTGTTAAGGCTGAAGCAAGCTCATCTGGTGAAACCTGCAGCATCCCTGCCACTGAAATGAAAAGAAAATGTAAAGAAAGACTGATTTATGCTATACTACATATTTCATTTTTTACAGCAGACTTTCTTCTGTATATTTCTTTTTGAATAGTGAAAGAATCCAAACATTAAAGAAAAGGATGCTGTCATAGGAGTAATCAAAATTAATGAACACATTAAATCGTATTACTATAATCAGTACTTTGTGAAGTTTGAATTTATCTGTATATTACATTACAGCTTTTTTCCCCTTCAAAGATTATTCAGGACTTTCCCCAGGGTTTGGCAGACTTCCTGTGGTATTAGAGTTAAGGTATGCTACTTATTGACATTCTGTATCCATAAGCCACTTGGAGGAGATTTGTTAGTGACTAAGAGGGCAAACTTCAAAGCACAGAAACAAGAGACCCTTTTAAGACACAGATTTTGAATGTAAGGAATTAAATTCAAAGTAAATTGTTCAGCTGTTGACAAGCAGTGCGAAAGCATTTTAAAAGAAGACTGCACAAAGTGCACTGTACATTTTCTTTTGGCAAATGATAGCATTAAATATGACATTTAATTAGATAATTTGCAATACTGGCATTTTATTTCATCCCATAAAAATGTGTAATTTATAAAACATCCATGTCAATTGGATACTGTCTTCCCACAGTAACTTATGAATTTTCAGAAGCAATTTTTTTTGTCTCCCTGGATTTGTGTTTCCATCTGTCGGTGGAACAGCGCAACTTCCTTGCTGTGGGACTGAGCAGGCGATGCTCCAAGGTCACGCCCCACTGACCTTGTTCCAGCAGCTGCAGGTCTGACACGAATGCTGTCTCAGCGTCTGTCAGAGCCGTAAAGCGAATGTCTCCAAGATGCAGAATTGCTGAGAGAATTACAAACAGGTTCTCCACCTCCTGCACACATTTTTTTTCAAAATTAAAGATAAAGAAAAGATCTGTTGGGCACACCAGTGAAAGGAAATGCTTTATAAAAAACACAAATTCTCTTTGTTTCTATCACTGGCATTTGATGAGTTGAAAAGTATTCACATGTGAATTATTAACAGGAAATCTGAAATCAAACTGGAACCTAGCTAGGACATGAACCAACAAAATTACTTTTTATTTCCTTTGATTTAATGTAAGTCACATTAACCGCTACGTTAAGAAAGTTTTTCAGAATGTGATAAAAATACTGAAACATCTTTAATGGATGCATTATTTCTACAAGAAATAAAACATATCTTGTCCATAGAGAATTTCCACTGAGACAATTTCTGTATATGGGAACAGAAAGGGTTTTTCTGCCTCAGCCAAGTGAATTCACAAACAAAGTGTCTAGCTCTAAACTAAAAGAGGTTCCTGGTACTAAAAGCTGTAATTAAGGTCTGAAAGAAACAAAAGCAACCTTCCTTACCCTGACTTTTTCCCTCCAGGACTGCATACCCTTTGGTGATGTTTCAGATTGTGAAGCAGTTATCTTTAGGGGCAGATTTAGCCTGGCCTCAGGTTGTTTTGGTTGGTAATTTTTTTTTTTTTTTTTTT
>VZTH01018832.1:646956-746496 GCA_013397815.1 Aleadryas rufinucha
TTTATTCAAGGAAAAATATGATCCATGAAATATGACCCTTAAATACTAAAATATGAAAGCATTTTTGGTTTTGGAAGTTTTTTTTTTAGGTCCGTTATATAACAATGGTGCTTCTTAAAATTGTAAAACAGGAAACCTGATATCCATTATAATATTACATGGCATTATGCACAGCAAAGTTAATTGATAATTCTTGAAACATTTTTGAAAAATAGTATTTGGAACCTGATTGTGCTGAAACTGCGGAAGTGACAGTGAGAACTCTCACTTATCAGAATTTGCAGACTAAGATTACAAATACACTTCTAATGAAATACTTAGCTAATACGTCCTCTTTATTCTCAAGTTTTCTTCTTCTTTTTTTCATGTTCCTTTCCCTAATAAATATACCAATCATCAAAAGGCATTAAAAAAGGTTACAGTCTTTCTGGGATAGACTATGGCACCTCCAGTGACGTTTAAGCAAGTTTGAGTCTCTAAACTACATTTTAAACCAAAAACATCAATCTCTTACTGTATGAGATAGATGTCAACAGAGCAACAGTGTATTTTAGTATTACACAGTGCCAAAGCTGAAGATTCAAAAAAACCCAATATATACAGGCAAAGTCTGAACAAGATAACTCTTAAAATAGAAGAAGTTATGCTAATATAGCATTCAAACTAGGGTGCTATACCCTGCTTCTTGGGATGGCATCTCAGGCAAGATGAAATGGCACACTAGCACTGCAGTCTCCCTGCTTGTAGGTTAATTCATTCAAAACTGGTTTGGGGATTGCTGTATGACACTGAATGGCAGCAGGCTGGGACAGCTGTTGATTCTGGTGATTTTGGTAAGGTCTCAGGTATACTTCATGTTCCAGATTCTCAAACATTTTTTCATTGTGTAAGATGCATGTTCCCCTACCTTTAAAACAGTAATTGTTTTTAATAAACATGAACACACTTTGGAAGATACCATTAATGACTGCTAAGCAATTTTTATGTAGTTCTTCAAAAATATTATCTACTCTATCATTAAATGTGGCTAGGTAGTCAAGAAATGATACATACAGACCTTTCCATGTACCTCAGAAGTAATGGGTAGAAATTTTAGGAATGTGTTTTATCTGCGTATTGCCCTCTAACATTCAACACAGGAGGTCAGCCTGCAGTAATTGAGAGTTCCACAGTTTCTCACCCCCTAAATATTATTCTAATGCTGCCTGAATACAGAGGAGCCTTCAAGACAGTTTACACTTTTCTGAGGCATAACTTCTTTTCAAGGATTCTGAGCAAAGTGAAGTACTGTACAGTATTCAAAAGAATGCTGTATATGAAGCATTCTCAGACAGTTACTGCAGGCTTCTAAATGGTGATTCAATTTGCATTCAATTATTTACTTATAGGTTGAACCTCTTCCTCAACAGAATAGAAACATTAATGAAAGAGCAAGAGAGATCCACCAAATTGTGAACACTGGGCTAAACCCAGAAGTGTCTGGACCTTTTGCTATTGAAGTCTACTGGTACAGAGCTTGAGCCACTAAGAGTAAGGAATAATACTGTCAAATATAGCCATATGTGTTCAATTTTGTACATGGCCTCATGAACATTCATGAAAATAAACTCTACTCTTTGTTAAATTGAAAGGTGACATTTGTTACTACCTTAACTAGGGAATGCCAAACATGATGTACCATGTACATGATGTACCACCACCACCACAGTAGTCTACCTCACACCCAGGTAACAGCTTCATCAAATTCACAAATTTTTTGCTGATAGGCTTTGATCCTTTTTTATTACAACTGCTGCCCATCTGTCATTTTTGATGATGATCTAACTTAGAGTTACATTAACTTTTTGTACCTTTTTTTCTAATGTTATAGTACAGGGTTAAGTTTTTACCTCCTTCTAAAACTACTATTGCTTATGCATTTCTCTTGCAGAAGTGTTCCAGCTACAGTGTGCTACATAGCATACACATATGTAAGAAATATGGGGAGTTTGTTAAGCATTCTAGTATCTTAAGGAGATAAACAGTTTACATGAGTTCTTATGTGCATCCTTCTATTTCTTCTGATTTCCGTCACACCTCTGTCCTCCAGAACCTCTTCTTGATTAATTTTTCAAATTATTTTCTTCATTAGTTTCATAGGATTAAAGACAAACAGCAAGCCTATCTTCTTGCTGCTTTTGGGGAGTTAAGTCAGTTCTTTCAAGTTACCCGACTCTTATTTTCTTTGCCTAAATAGGTGTTTACTTCTTTTCAGGTGCTGTTAGTATATGTGCGTTTCACAAAATTAAAAAGGATGGGGAGATAATCAGGAAGAGGAAAAAATTTCCATGCTTTTTACGAGATGTTTGTCATATGGAATTTGATTGCTTCTTTTTATCTATGTAATTTAATTGTTCAGAGTATTATACCTTGAAGCTGTTTTGTGAATTTTTAAGAACTAAAAAGATTTACATTGTTGGTCCTGTGTCTAATTAAATATGATTACAGTAATTTCCCTGGAGTGAACTAGTGCTGTATTTGTTTCAAGGTCTTAACCAACATGAAAAAAAAAAAAAAAGACAAAAAGGCACTTCTTTCCCTACAAAAGGTTATCTGTGAGAGTTATTTATGGCCTGCTTTCAACTAATATGATTATTTTAGCCACAAATAACATAAGCTCATGTAACTTACCAGGCTATTGAATCCCAGAGCACCCAGAGCTTGTTTTAGTATGGTTAATTTCTCCCTGTTTTGAGGGTTGGATGTTAACATCATCTCTTCTGATACAGTCTGGCTTAGATACCTGCACAGAGGAAAAACAGCATATATGGTATTTACAAGGCTGATGCATGATCAAACTTTTAAAGTCCAACTTTACATTTCTAACCAGAGGTTTACTGCAGCTTTTTCTCAGCCTTTGGAGGGAACAGTATCAGTGATAGAATGTTCTGTATTTCTTTCTTAAACTTTTGCTTAAGACTCGCCCCAACACCAACTTTATCCCTGCATGTAAGCTAGAAGTTCAGATTGGATTTATACCACTGCCAGTTTTGCCATTCTTGCACTACCAGAGATTCCCCTTCAGAAGGAAGATTTGAGGAGAACCTCTGATAACTCTGTCTGCTTTAAATTCCCCTCTTGCTGGCTAGGCAATAGATCAGCCCTTAACTGCCACAATGACCATTCCTTCCCCCAGCAGCTGAACGGGTGATAGGTGTACTCCGCATCTCTCAGAATGAAGCAGTAACTGAGTACACAGAATAGTAACTGTACAGCCCTTAAAGCTGTACTGCTTTGCACACTGGGAAGCAAAAGGAAATTCTATGTACCTTCCCAAAAACTGATTAGAAGAGAGAAAGATAGACACCTAGTGCAGCAGCTAACTCAGGAAAGAAAAAAACAGAAGCAAGATAAAGAGTAATAAGACAGATTAATCAAAAACTATAGCAAATCAGATTATTGAAAAGTGAAGTAATCTACCCTTTGCAACCATTTATTTTGACCCTCTTGAAGTAAGTCTGTATTTTTAAAAGTATTTGGGTATCACCATAGAGCTAAAATCATGAAGAATGAGGTGTCTGAATATCTTACAGCATCTGACTTTTAATTACATCATACTGAGAATGTAAGATGTTTTCTTTTATAATTTTCATTAAATTATCATTATCATTAAAATACACACTCATCACACAATCTGCAATCTTCACAACTGTCACTTAGATGACAAAAGAACTCTCCACACCTGTATCCAAATAACATCATCACTACACCAGCAAAGGTGGACAATTTGCACATTCCAGCCCTCACTCTTCCCCACAATTACAACAAAAATTCCCCACAATTATTTTGCTCTCTGCTAATGTTCAGTCCATGATCTGTCACATAAGTATGAGAAACAATACTGGTTTAATTTTTGACAATTCTTGTTTACAATCATGCTCTAGTAGCACTATAGAGGAGACAGTTTCAAAATTAACTCCTATTACCACAGAAGGTCTGGCAACCCTCGAGTAGGGGTGGTAGTTCTTATAAGGGTGGCCTTTTACATGAACGTATGTAGGAAGAATTATTTAGTATTTGCACTTTTCTAAATGATAATGAGGTTTAAGCAGTACACACAACGAAACACGGAGTGCATTTTTAGTGAACCCATACCGGATTTACCAGTGTGGATTTCCCTTGAAGTGATAATGGCATAAGTTACCCCAGGAGGTGGGCAGAAGAAGAATGATGGGGTTAAAAATGTGTGCCTGGGTGCATAAGTACCTTCTTCACCTGCCGGAGGGCTAATTCAGCAGACACCTCAAGTACAAACAAGCCTCTCACATCAGTGGATGAAGCTGGTGGTTCACACAACCACTGAGAATGTGGGTCTGTGAGCATCACTGCCAGAGCTCAGCACTGCTTCCTCAAGGTTACTAAAACATTAATTTTGTCAGATTGAGGTAGGTACAAACAATAGCACAGCTGTCAAATGAGCTAGAGCAGATGATACAAAGTATAGCCAGCTTTATGTTGTTTTTTTTTTCCTGGGGTTTTTTACATTGCCTGTAGGTTCAAAAGGAGCCTAGAATACATCTGATACTGAAACTGGCAGAGAACCTACTGGTGTAAAGGTTAATCCATCAGAAAATTTTCCACTCTTCTGAACTGCTGCACGAGCTTATGCCAGGAACATGTTAAGCATCATGTGTTGGTGGCATTTTTGATCCATAATTAGGAGATTTACAGCAGCAGCCACTCTGCTGTCAAAATATTCTATTGTTGAATGTTGTAGGAGTTGGAAGCATATGGCCATTCCTGAAAAAAAAGCCTCCTCCTCAATGGTTTTCTCCCTAAATAACTCTTTGTCTCTCTCTCTGTACTGAGCAGGGAGTAGTCTTTCCTGTCCTGTGAAGAGAATACTCCACACTTCTCCTTTTTAAGCAACCCCATTTAACCAGCACTTTTTTAGCACAGTTGAAGTGCTAGCGGGTACTGTTGTTGCAAAAAGCTGTGTGAGCACTACCAACACCTATGAAAGGAGGCTGCAGCTCAGCAAAGTGGTGCAGAACGTTCACTCTGTGAGAGGAAAGAGCTGAGCTGTGGCATGAAACAACTCACGTCAGTTCTTGCCTTCAGCACCGTGCTTGCTGATACAGAAGGGGGCAAAATGGGTACCTGCCAAACCAGGTGCCTATGGCTCTAATAAACCATCCATAAACTGCAGCATCTGCTGGGACCTGTTGGTAGAGAATCTGGCTTTCCCAGCAATACACATCCCGAAGACTTAATCAGCAGATGTGCTTGTGCTCTTGGAAAGGGATGAAGTTGGACATTTTCTAAGGTGCACTTCAATTTAATTTCCCCAGTCTAAAAAGAATTAAATTATTTTATAACATTTCATGAGGCCCACTCATTTTCCAAACTATTGAAGGACTAATTAAATATGAAAAATTGCTTTGAAGATTTGCACATTTGACTATTATATGTTTACAATATAGAGTATACTCATACTAAGGATGGATTAATTGTATGGAGTACTTGGAACTGCTGATGGATATCATACAACCCTCACAAAATGTAGGAAATACACAGTGTAACATAATATATTCCAACTATACAAGGAAAAACATTTTCCTAATTATTAAGTTCATTCTGCCTCAGAAACACAGCAATCTTTAGATAGCTTTTTTTTTTCCTTCTAAAACTGTTCCCTGGCATGTCCTTCTTTCCACCTTAAAAGTGTTGAGGACTAAAACGGTTTGAGACACCATTTGAGTCAGAACAAATTTTAATTTGTCCCCTCTCCTACAAAAATAAGGAAAGGCTAAAGAGACGTGTCACAGTGCAAAAGTCCTAATAATAATAATAAACATTCCTTGATTGCAGATACATCACTTTTCCATAAAACATAAATTTTTTTCCAGGTTGTGTATCTTTCCTCATATTTATAGTGCATTTTTGTCTTTTGACATTCAAGTGGCCTGGGCAGAATGGCCACTGTTGAAGAGGAACTAAACTGCTTAAAATTTATATTTTGAACTTACCATGGAGACTTTCGTTATTATTTTTACTTAGATTTTTGCTATTGTGAACTATAACCATGAAACCCTACAATGTTACCTGAGCGTGTGCAATGCTCCTATAAGTTTCCGACAAGATAGTCTGCGGTCAAATGTAAATCAGACCTGGTGACCAGAGTGTCTCATTGCTGATAATTTTAGTAAAAGAGGCACTACTGCTACACGATCCAGAGCTGATGCACACAGGCTGTGCACCAGTTTCATGCTTACTTAGTGCAGTTTTAATAGCCTTACTGCCATATCTCTGCGTGCAAATTCACTCTGCAAATGCACATTCACATTAGTTTACTATAGCTTTAGAAAAAGATTCTCAGATTTTGGATGAAGTTGAGCCTTTTAATTGAAAGTAGCTACTCAGATGATATTTATATCTCTGGGAAAAGGGACAAACCAAAGAGTTTATGCAGTTCTAGTAATTACCTCCTTTCTGCTGACTGTGTAACCATTTGTTTAAATCCTACCCCATGCTGACATTTGCATTGGACTAGTACTTTTAACAGAACGTTTATCAGCACACAAAGAAAAGTTTTAAAGACGAGATCAATGATTTTTATTTCAAAAAAGAAGAAACTCACTGATTCACAAAACATCTTTTCTTAAAGATAAACTAATCTAATTGTAATATAGTCACTTTCAGTAAAGCACAATGCTGCATCAGATAGAGAATTTCTCGAGATGTAAAAGAGACTATATTGTTTTTCTTTCTGATTTTTTTTCTAACAGTTTTAATTTACAGCATTGTAGCAATCTCACCTATTCTAGTCTCTAAAAGGAAAAAAATACTATTTAGAAGGAAAAGTCAACAGTGGTAATTTTTTAGTATATTGCCTATCATAATATACAATTTTTGAATCATCATTAGAATGACAACCTAGATCAAATTTTCAGGTAGGAGTGTGACTACTACAACCAAGAGTATAAAAAAGTACTTAGTAGGACATTCAATTCTTAAACCACCCATATAATTCCATAATTACCTTACCTTTTTGCCTAATCATTCTCATTACAATTGTTACACATCATCACAATTATTCGACTTATATATTTGGTACACGGATCTCAAATATGAAGAAGAAACATGTTTGTCAGATTACCTGAACAATACTGAACTTTTGTGACATAAGTATATTTCAAAATTTCTTACATAACCGCACCAGTTAAAAACTTAGTTCAAATAAATAAAGTTCAAACAAAAACCTCTGCTTAGATGATTGAGCAAATGAGACTAAAGCTACAACCACCTAAGACAAGCAAAGACTAAAAAGAAAAGTTTTCACTATCAGTTTTCAGCAAAACAATACCTGATTTGCATTAATTTATTTTCTTTTGAACTGTGACTCAAGAGCATTTAGTATCAAAATAGTGTGCCTCATTCAACCTAAAGAATTCATGTAATTTCTGTTTATTCTTAGAACTGCTACATTTATATAAAATCTGTGAAAAGAGAAAAATAAACAAGTTTGAAATTTGATAATAAACTTTGATATTTCACTAACAGAGTAAGTAAAACATTACCAAAACACTATCCTAACCACTTTGCATTTGTAAAATCTGACACCTGAAATGTTGAAGTATTCTGTAAGAGCAGCCATTTTATGCCACGCATCTAAATACCTATTGCTCTGTATGGTACAGAAAGATCTAGTTCATTACAGTAGTTCAAGTAGTATCTGTCAGTGAAACTGCCTGGAAGAGATTAGTAGGTTGTGACCATTTCATCAGAAATTCCCTTTTGTCTGGACAGTTAGAGCTGTGTTTCAAGTAAAGATGAAGAAGAGGTGTGGATTTGCCAGATGGACACTTCTTTTCAGAGGGCTTTCCTGAAGTAAATACATTTAGTCATGAATAATTAAAGAATTCTCGTTAGGATTATATTATTAAGTGGTTCTAAGTCACTAAAATTTTAGGATAAAGCCCTACGATGGAAAAGAGGGGGTTGGGGTTGTTTTGAAGCTAGCATCTAGCTGCTTCCCACTTGACTCCTTCCTTTGTGGAGGATGAGCGTTGACACATCTGCATTTTGTTGTACAGCTTTCTGGGCTATAGCAGGTCTGATATAAGGGAAAGAGTACAATATCAGTTAGTCTTGAAACTTAATCATAGATGATAGTGAAGTAAATGCTGCTTGTGGTAATAAGGATTTCAGCAACCACAGTTAAGGTCTTCAGTGAAAAACCCCTCTGGTTATAGGCAAACAGCTCCATTTCCTAATTGTTTACGCTCAGAACAATTTGGCCATTTGAGGTCTCAGAATATTCTGAAGCTTCTGGTCTGTGCTCAGATTAGAAATAGAGGATATATCTTTAATATTTAAAAAAAACCCCAAAAAACAAAAAACAACCAAACCAAAAAATCCAACCAAAAACGACCAACCAAAACCCCACAGAAAAGCAAGGGGCTGAATAAGGGTATCCTACTTTATTGGTCAGAAAGAGAGAGATCAGATTAAAGTATGTTTTGTTCAGGAGTTAGGCCAAACAGAAATGACTATTAAAAAGATACAATTCAACAGCAAACTATTATAGAATAAGACAGAGTAATAATACAATAAAACTGAATGGACAAATTCGAGGCAGGTGAGGCTGATTAGGCAGTGAATCATCAGAACAGCATCTAGTATGAACCAAATGAGAGTTAAGTATGCCTTGATTATGCAAACAATTAATCATCATATAGAACACCCTTATTTACAAAGGCCAGCGTAAGAGTCATGAACTACTTAGCATGGTTAAAGCTCGAACTGGACTATCCTGTGTGATTTGGGGCATCCCATTTCAGAAAAATCAGGATCAGTTAAGAGAAAACCCAGAGGAAAGCAGCAGAAAAAATGTGTCAGAAAATAGACTTAAGAGTAAATCAGTTCATTAAATGTCACCTACAGAGGACTGAGAAAGATATTTCAAAGAAGAAAATTCCTGCAGTCTGGAGGACTACACCTGGAGGTTTTCAAGACCTGACTTGACACAGCTCTGAACAACGTGATCTGATCTGTCAGCGCTTGGAGCAGGCAGTACAGTAGAGACCCTCTGAAGTCTGTGCCAAAATGAATTATTCTGATCCTATGAAACACACTAAATTTTTTTCTCAGATAAGTTGGGATTTGTTTTTTTTTTTTTAGATCTCATATAAAATCAGTGATTTTGGCCCCAGAAAGGTGGGATATCTTGACCTTTAAGTAGTCCCTAAAATGCAAAAATTGATTGACTATAGGTGTTAGAGCCATAAGATATCTGAGAACGAGTAAAATTTGATCAGAAATTTATGTTGTTCAACATCTGAAGGGATGACAGTGTTCTAAAATCAAAACAATCTTAAATGCCAGACCCCTACCAAAGGATGAGTCAAAATAGGAAGAAAATATTTCTGCTCCTCTGCTCAGGTCAGCAACCCTTTCCATTATTTTAGCTAGTAGTTAAAAAAGCACTGCATTATTATTTTTTGAGAAGGAAAATGTCTTCTGATCTTGAAAATAAATATTTTGACACCAACTTCTAAATCATCTTTCTTTTTTAAAATTTTCAAAAACTATAATTTTACAGAAATTAACCTCAAATTTTAAGAAAAATTGATATGAACAACTTATCACTAGGATGTTTCCAGACACTCTGATTACCTTTTATAAGCTAGAAACCAAATAAAACCCCTTTTAGGATTTTTTTTATACCTTCAAAATCCCTGCAGAAATAGTATTGCTGGTAAGTCAGAAAATTTTCACCAGTTGTTTTAAAAAAAGCTGTGGCCCAGGACCAAACTCTTGGAATTGAATGAAGATATCCCATGTGAGCTGGATCAAAATAATAGTCAGGACACATGCTATGACCACCACAACATCTCCAAGCCAATACAACTTAGCTTGATTTTTTATCCAAACAGTAAATGGCTCAGACCTTCCACATGAAATCATTTATTAATAAGGCTACCAGGATGACTGAAAAATAATCGTTTCTTGCACGTAATCACTCAGGGAGGGTAAGATCTTTATTCTACTGGGCTTCTGGGTAAAGGTGTACAGTAAATGAACTCAAGACTACTTGACTTAGACTTTAGTTCCTAAGCTTTTTCACTTATGAAGTGAAAAAAAAGATAGGGCTGGAAGTCACAACAGAAACTTTCCTTATTATAAATACCATCCCAAGGCAGAAAATCACAACTTTAAAGATCTGGGAATGACAGAATCACGGTCCTGATAAGAACTGGGAACATGAATGTGAACAGAGATGAAGCTGCCCTGGCATTAGCTCACAAATCAGTAACGTTTTCTTTCTTTTGTGCGGCTGTGGCAGCTGATTTTCAAAGGACCTCTCTGTTTGCACAGTAGATCCTGTCTTGATACAAAGACTTGCACCAGATCTCTGGAGGCTCTTTTTAAACCAAGGGCAGAGGAAAATATTGTTTTTCTCTGCTTTTATTCCTTTAGTTGGTAAACGAAAAAAAAAAAAGAAAACAAACGCATGAGAAGAGCTGAATGTCATAATCTGTTCTTTTTTGAGATACCCGGCCAACTGCTTCCTGTGAGGAACTAAAACTTCTGTGGTGTGCTTTCTTCTGCTGATCCACTTGCCCACATGTCACTTCTCTGCCGTTAGTAGGATACCTCTTAACCTACCTCTAGAGAAATAGAATAGTATCAACTCCTATTCTAGCACAGTTGAACACACAATATAGTATTGTTTTGGGGTTTTTTTTGCTAAAGGGAGTACAAAATTATTGGGTAAAGAACTTACATGGAAGGAGCAAAGAATAAATACTTAAGATAAACTTATCACTAAATACAGGACTCTCTATCAGTACTTGATTAGGCAGTGCAAGCCACTGCTGATCATGGTATGAATCAGAAATTCTGGATTTTGTCTATAAAGCCCTTACATCTTTTACAAAAATGACATACAAATAAAAGTCCTAATATTCCTTCACCAATTCAAAATATTAAAAAAAAGAAAAATATTAAAATTGAGATCCTGATACTTCCTATTTATTTATTCAAGCCAGAATTTTTTTGTTCTACTTTTAGGACAAAAAACCCATGATTTTTTTGGTTTTTTTTTGTTTATATATATATATATATATATATATATATATAAAATGCTGTAAGCCTGTGGAAACCTGTCATGCAATAGTTCTCCAAAACCATTATATGCTGTCCAGAATTAAAGAAATTTAGAAGAGATAACTGAAACCAGGCTCTTTCAAAACATCACCTTCATCCTGGGTATGATTTCCTGCATACATCTCCCCTCACACAAAGGTGTCCAAATTCTTTCTAATTGTGATGATAGGCAGGATATAGAACTGACTTGTCACTTGCTATGCACGAGCTGCTCCATGAGTCAGCTTCATAGGCAACTGGTAGTAAATATTGTGCCCATAACCTAGAGAAGAGTAAATCAGTTAGACTGAATGGATTCATAGATGCCTACTGGAAGCATTCATATACTTCTAATACTATAAAGGCTTTTATTACAGCTTGACCTTAATTAAAATTTGTCATTAAAAAGCACATACAAGTATGTTCTCAGTGCCAGCTTCTATAAAATGCTGCATCAATTGTTCCAATAACAGACATGGTCCATGCCCATCATGACATCAGATTTAGTGATTTTAGGCCACTGGAAAAACAAGAAAGAAGTTGGTATCTTTTCTTGCCAGGTTTACAAGTACTGTGAAGTAGAATAATAAATTATTTCACCACTGTGTATTGTCCCAGTTCAGCAAAACACTTCTGTGTAACTAACTTGAAACCCATCCTTTGTTTCCCTGATTTCAGCTGAACCTTAGTATCAAAATAAATGTCAATAACTAGAAGTTATAGGTGAACACCCTATGTTGAGCTCTGGTAGGCAGAGAAAGAAGGAAAGGAAGACTGAGGTGTGTAAGTGAGACTGGAGGAAATAAGTAGTACTGGCGACCTACACTTTAAGCTGTCCCAAGCATCGCTTACATAATTACAGGCCTTAATATAACCTTATCGTACATTTATTTCTACTCTATGCAATGGAGATTCCAAAGATACACAAACATTCCTGAACTGTAAGTGTATGACCTAGGCACAGTGCAGAAAACACAGTATTTAGCTATTTAGCTCAGATGAACCCCTGCCCCATTACAGCCATGGTACTTTTTGCTCAATACCATCTGGGGTGTGTCTGATACACTTCACAATGAGCCACACAGACTTATCTTTTGGCTCTACTTGTCATTTTATAAAGTCTAAACCAAAACATTATTACAAATCTTCATTAGCTGATGCTCTGCTGCTTGAAAATTCTCAAGAGAGCCAATGTCACAGGAGGATGAAGCAGTATTTCATAATCAGGTTCCAGCTCTAACACAATCAATATGCATGTTGTGGGTGTCATTTAATGTGACATTGTATTAAGAAGCATGGATTAACAAGCTAAATCCCTTCCTTCCCCTTATTAGTTCTGCCCAATGAACCATGTACTTGCACAATCATGTGAAAGGCATATGGCTTTTTCCTTTGCAGTCCCCATTCTTCCTTCCCATCCAGTTCAGGGTAGTAGCCCTGAATAAGCACAATGGTCATCACTAAAAATTCAGCATTACCAGATCAGTTAATTTTTACTTTAACTTCAGGTAGAAATCATAACATCTCAGATATGGGTTAGTTACAGACAAAATAGAAGCATTTAAAAACCAGTTTCCTTACAACTAGGTCAGTTTACTGCCCTCACATTAAATATTTGAGAAGTCTTTTTCTGAAATACACCAGCTTTTTGTAAAAGTGTAGCTATTCCTGTGACTATTTATTAAATCCCAAAATACAATTTAGGTTTGTTTGGCCAGACTGAAAATTAATGACTTCATAGTTTTACATATGTTTTAAAATCATGTTTTCAAAATTGCTGGAATGAAGGGTATTGAGTATAAAAAACCCAAGCCATTACCTTTCAAAAATAAATTCCACTAATCTCTACCACATTTGCAAACTCACAGAATAAGAAATTTCAACAAATATTTTTATTTCTTTAAATATCTCATGTGAATATGGGAGGACAATGTATTCTGCTTAGTGAGGAAAAGCTGCTTTGCGCTTAGCACTGTTTGATATGTAAACAGGAATGAGATAAGGACAAAGCAAAACAGTTGACATCAATGAAGTAAACGACATTTACAGAACATGATAATGAATAGCTTCTGGCTTTTTTCTCTCAAGGAAAACGTGCATGTATCACTGCCTTTTTTTCCCTGTGTCTCCAGTTTTTAGACCTATTCGAATCTGAACACATTTTACATCCTTCGAGCCTTGTTACACTGTAGCACTGAGCTGGAGTTACTGCTAATCATTTAAGTGCGCATACTTCTGCTCATAACTTGTGCAATGAAGTACCAAAAGCACCATTTTAAAAAATATGAATAGCTTTGTTAGTGTCAAGAGGTAAGGTATCAGCATAATTTTAATTAACTAAACACTGTAGACAGATTTGATGACAGGCAGAACACAGCTCTTATTTTTAGTTTTCTACACTAACAAAATAACAAGTTATGTATGTGTTTTGTAAACTGGTTTTAGCACAGAAAGCTTGTATTAGCCCGTGTGTTATCCAGTAAGTAGTTTTGCCCTGACAGTTTATAAAATGAAATTTCAAACAATTCTGTAAGAAAGACTACTCGTACTATGAAGTACATAAGTTTTACAAACAGTGGATATACTGAAAAGGAAAACAAAGAAATACATTTTGGTCTTTATCCTCAAAATGCCAGATGTTGGTAGGCTACAATCAGGTATGGGTTTTTTTCCTAATTATATTGATAATCCTGTGGAATAGGTTGAAATCAGAGATTCAAGCATTCTGTTCCTAAAATTACATAAAAACATAAATTTAGAATTATTCCATTAAAGGAAAAAATGAATGCACAACAGGAGTGACTCAAAATAGAAATTTTCAATCTCTGATGGTAATACAAGAATTAAGACAGACAGTACACCTTGAACTGATTGTCTGACTCCTGATTCAGATATTTTACAGGACAGAATCATGAGATCATAATTCTGTGACCTATCACTCTAAAAGCATAATTTTGAAGCTTACTATACATGAAATAAGCAGCAAAATGCTGCTGATGATGAAAAAGTAGCAAATACTGAGCATTGCTGAAGATGTGAAAACAATAAGCCACTCTGCATGAGAGTGCAAACTGGTCCAATCCACTTCCTGAAATGCTTCAAAAATTGTTTGAACTTTGCTCCTAAAACTAAAAGCAATTTTTTATTTCTGTGTTCAGACTAATTTTGGTATTAGTTGCCAGGCAGATGTAATGAAGTTTATGAGCCTCAAAGGCATTTATCCACCAGCACTTGCTACTTTCAAAATGCTGATTCATTAAATAAAGCTTACTGTGTTAAGAGCCACAGTATCTGATCTAAACTATAAAAAGCGCTTTGGGAACCTGCTTATAACTTCCAGCAGTATCCAGTTAAAATACTGATAATATGCTTCAAAATTATTTCATATAACCACTGATTGTAGTTCATGAATCAGTTTCAGATCAGCTGATTTACAAGAAGCCCTCTTCTTCCTGTATATGCAGACATGAACATGTGTATTCAGGTGTGTATATTAAACAATCTGAACAGTAACATCCATTTAAAGCACTTTTAACTTGGTCAATAATAAGGCCCCCCAAGCCACTAGGCACTCTAGGGACTTTTGAAATACTGGGAAATATATATATTTTTTATTTACTTAAGAATGACATTTTTTAGAAGTATTAATATAATTAATTAATTAATCATTAACAATTATTTACCTTTCATGGGCTAAGAAAGTCTCATACAATACACAAATATGACTTGATGCAGTACCAAACTTTATTGTAACTTACTTTTTTCTACAAAGCAAGCATTTTCTCCTTCCAACTATAAATGGAGTGAATTCATATGCATTTATATATGTTATCTATTTAGCAATCAACAATCCACAATCAAGAGTTGCCACTCCTTTAATATAAGAAGAGGGTTCTGCTTTTCACACAGCCACCAAGCTACATGATGCTGGGCACAGGGTTCAGTAATGGAGAATCCCCATCTGCTCTCCCATGGTCAGCAAGACCAGCTTTGTCCCCCTGCCTCAGGACCCATTTCTGTCCCAAATGCATTCCAGGACAGTCCAAAATGTCAACAGGATGGATGTATGTGCCTGTTTCTCTCACATCTTTTCAGCCCTCCCAATAAAATCCTGCTCTATTAAAGGTCACAAATGAAATACTTCTGACATTAAATCCCCTGCAGTGTCTTCCTTTGCCTCTCATAAGGCACAAAGTACCAAGGACACAGAAGCTCAGCAAACCTGAAGCAAACCTCAGAGGCTGCACACTGAGAGCTCAATTGAAGGACTGCATCTAAGCAGGTTACTTAGGTGCTGCAGGAACATTGACCTTATACTGTATAAAATGAACCAGCCTTTCTAGAGCACATTTGAAGATTTAGAATACTTTTTGTGGTTTGTATGTCAAAACAGGACTAAGAGACTCTCGACTGGGTCTCAGTGCTAAAATCCACACTGTATTTACACATAGGGATGTGTAAAATCAGGCTTTATTCAAACACATTGCTTTCTAACAAAAATGAAAACAAACACATTTTTAAAACTTATTAAAAATAAGCAAAGAAGAAAGATGATCATAGAATAAATTATGCTTTAAAGTAGTCCTTTTCCCCCTAATATATATGGGAAGCAGGATGGGAATAGATTGGAGAAGATTGTAATTGCATGTTTAAAAAATAGGCTCCAGAATAAACTACATAACCAAAGAATTTGAGATGTTCCCATTTGTTCCAGTTTTGTCTTAGGGGCCAACTTAATTCCATAATATACTCACTGAAGTTCAGTTCATTATAGGACATATTTTAATAGATGCTGCTTCATTCCTCTTAATTGCTACCTGACTTAGGAGTCCTGTTTAAACACGGGATGAGGTCTGAAATGTGGCAAATATACAGAATGGAGCTGAAAATATACTGGGAAAGGAATCTCAGAGACCATGATGAAAATGGGGGAAGGACTGCAGCTACAAGGAAGTACAGATGCATCTCTAATAGTGAATCTGATTTCTCTAAAACCAAAGACAAGTTATACAGAAGCAAACACAAATACTCAAAAATACTAGGATAAATATGTATAGTCTCCAGCAGTACCAGTGTTAACCCATCTGTATTTGAGCCAAAAAAGTGATAAAAAAATAAAGTCAAGTGAACAATGATTTCAATAGAAAAACACATACAATCATCATCATTATTGAAAGGTTTGGGATTGGAAGGGACCTCAAAAACCATCTAGTTTCAAATCTCCTGCTATGGGCAGGGATGCCACCCACTAGGTCAGAGTGGCAACATTTACATCAAATAAGGGTCATGCAGACTTTCTACGTCTTTTATTCAATGCAGGAAAATTTTAATGACATAAGACAGTCTCCAATTGTTTTTTAACAAACTATTCGACGAAACAATTTATTTCCCTATTTCAATTATTAATGTTTACAATGAAGGGCCAAAGACATATTTTTACAAGTGGTTAGACTTTTCTTAGTCTTCATAATCCTCTTCTTGGTTGAAAGCAGATCATGAAACTGGTGTCAGTGCACCAGCATCAAAGTAAACACTGCAATTACTGTGTAAGTTTAAGCTCAAATGAATGCCATCTTGGTAAACTGATTTCTATCAATTTAATAATTTGATTAGGCTTCAAGTAGAAATTAGAAGGTGCCAGCATTTGTCAGAAGCCATACATTATACTTCTCTGCAATTATGATTACAAATACAGTTTGTTTGTCAAATGGTATTTCTACATTGTTTCAGTGCCTTTTTCTATCATTTCAGTCAGCAGAAAATTTGTAGTAAGTTTTTTATTTCAGAATGCTTTCTTGATTTGCATCTCTCTTTGTGCAAACTGCATCTTTTCTAACAATTTTTTCTCACCCATATTACTACTATTCAAGAAATGTTTAAACTTACAATCAGACAAGCATAAGACTTACTATCACAGACAGGTTACAGATCAAAATCAGAGAATCATAGAATCACTAGGCTGGAAAAGGTCTTTAAGATCACTGAGTCCAAAATCCAAAACCTTGAAACACTCTAGACCTATTCAGCTCTCCCCAGCATGTCTCCTTGTCTGATCCAGAGTTCTATTTGCTCAGGTCTGGTAAAAATACTGCTTTCCCCAGTTCAACAGGTATATGTATATATATATATATATACACACTTTGTGCCATGATTCCAAGAGATGTGTCATAAACTAACTGGATATAGACAAGACCTATACACAGAATAAAAAAGTTCCAAAGATCATGTGGGTGATGGGTGATTCACTAAAAGACATTCACACACCATTCTGTCCCACATTATATTGCATAAAATAAATTCAGAAGCCAGACTAATAGAGTTGCCATTCTTAGGAGCTGTATAAAACTAAGATCCTGACATCCTCTGGTCATTAGCACTCAACTAGCATATTCAGAAAATTTTAATTTGTTACTTGTAGGCTTTAGACAAAACTCAGTTTCAGTAACTAACTACAGAAAATATTGTGTAAATCCAGGAATCAAAGGAAACTGTAAATGGCACTAATCTCACACAACCAGGTTTAACCTCAGAGTAGTGGTAATTTTGAGTTATGATTAATGAAAGAACTAGAGGAAGAAAACTATGCTACACTTTGGGTTGACCTTGCCTGACTTTCCCAGAGAGAGCTGGCTACCAGTGCAATGAAAAATACATGGCAGCACAGGGAGCTGAGTGAAGACAGCAAGTTCAAACAACGGTGAGAGGTATCACTTCCACTAGATCTAACACTGAGATAAGCTGGGTTCAGTGACTGGGGTTCTGTATGTCAACACCAATTTCCGAAACGACCCATTCCTGACTGGAAATTCATCTACAGTAATTGTATCAGAATGATTCTAAGAATGACTTTTGAAACATAAATTGCAGAACTGTGTTATCACGCTAGATTTATGAAATGTAATAGCTAAGTGGTTTCAGGAGCTGAATCCACTGAATCTCCCACCACATATGAGATGATTAGCAACCTAGTAAAGTGCAGAGAGATATTTTGTACTTAAAATAAAAGCCAAACTAACTTTTCTACCATTTATGTGAGTAATCACATCTACTTTTAAGCCAGGCTTTCTACGGCAATTTCACCCCTTGGAGCTACATCCATTTTCTGTCTGATGTGAAATACTGGTGGGCTGCTTAAACAGCACTTAATTTCTTCAAGAGAGGATCAAATTTAACTTGAAAAAAAAATATATATATAATTTTCATAGCTCTCTGGAGATTTCTTTTTTCCAACAAAAGGTTGAAATCGGCCCAGAAACTTTCAGGTGTAAGATACTCATCAACAGAATTTACAACAAATTGGAGAATCATTTGGTACATGCTATGTTTATTTTTGCACTTGCTTTCCCCCTTTTAAAACATTTTATTCCAAACAACGTTTTATTGTATGTATAGTTTTCTGCTAAAATCAAGACAGATGTCTTCAGTAGACTCGAAAGATCCCAGTGCTCTTAATTACCAAGTTTGTTTCTTTCTTTTGAGTTAAACAGATTTCAGGGTTTTTTTGCCTCCTATTCTTCATCTTTCATGATGACATGAAAGATGGAGTATTCTTCTCTTATTTTCTGCACCTGTTTCTATATCATGCTTACACCAAAAAAGACAAAAAAGACAAAACCTCCCTCAATCAAAGAAATATCAAATGGTATCAATGTCAGTCAAACGAAGTAAATGCAAGTTTGTGGAATAAAACTAAACATTCAAAAGTAAACTGACTAAAGCAATAAAAAGGCAAAAGCCAGAGTACTTTTATATGGTCTGATGCAATTTTTTCTGGTCCAAACTGACACCAAAAGAATGCAAATTACCAAATATTATCAGATATCTGAGTTCCTTTAGGACAACACAGAAATACAAGGAAGTGTGTCTTGGCTCTACTGTACCACCACCATAAATGTAAAATTCATTCCTGAGAAAACATCATGTGTTCATTTACACACAGTTTTACAGATTCAGCTTGCTAGAATTATGATGGAGAAAGAAACAATTGTTGAAAAGACAGGTAATCAAAATGAATGATTTCTTTGCCTCTCACGAGTCTGCCAGTGGAGGACTGAACATCCTCTGCCACTAGTCAATCAATATGTATGAAGAATAATACAATGAAGAAGGGATTGTTAACATCAAATGAAAGAAAATACCCAGAGGAATTTGAGTTTCAGATTTGCACTCTTCAACAAAGCAGAATTTCTACAGCATTTATTCTGAAAGCCAGGCAAATAAAAATTACACTTGGGACGTCAGACGAAGACCCTGAGCTGTCTCAGACCTATTTTACTACCTTTACCTTACTAAATAAAAATTCTTCTTGAATTTCAAGTAATTTAATGATTGTTAAACATCACTGGAGGCATAATTTTTTAAAGTATCCTTTGGGAATAAAGCAGTAATATCAAAAGCTGCTAATGTCAAAACTAGAATAAATAAATTAATCATTAAAATCCAAAGCTAAGTTGCTTCTGCTTTCAAGTAGAAAAATGCTTTGGATATCTTGACATGTAATTAGAATGCAAGTGTATAGGTGTGTATGTAACTAACCCTGAGTTCAGTATGAACCACTCAAAACAATTGCACAGCCAGATATTCAAAACAAATGTTGTGAAATAAAATTAATAACATAGAGGTATACCTTATGCATGATGTATAGGTATCTGCAAATAGAAAAATAACCACTTAATTTGCAAAATAAAGCAGATGACACAAATGAACATTTCAGTTTTGTTTTGAAAACCTAAGATGTGACCCTGATTATATATTCTGTAATTGCACTGCCAACCTCCTAGTAATGTATCTTGTAGAACACAACTATCCAAAAATGTCTCACAGAAAGGGCGTTTAAGATAGAGGAAATGCAGTCAATTTTCATAAAGACACTATATATTAACTTTAACACTGACATTATTGTCAGCTATTTTCTGAATATTAACATACACAGTGATGATCTTAAGGAGAAAGGTTTAGTCTACATGGTCCAGTCATCATATTTCCCCCACTAAAAAACACTGAAAAATTTCTTAGCTACTGTACACTAACAGGCTCCTTAGGGTTCCATCTGATTTTCATTAAAATATGGCAATCTAAGCCTAAAATATGAGACTAAACCTAAAAGTTAGCTGAACAGAAGTGAAGCACACAAATAAGAAAAATGCGATGAATTAGACCACAGAGTAAAAAATCAATATTTTTGAATATTCTTTTTTAGAAATCAATATTGAATGAAAAAAAAATCCCCAAACCTACACTCTGTTCTATTTTTTAATCTCAGACACATCTGAAAATATGTATTGTGAAATGTTACATTAGAATTAGATGAAATTTGTTCTACTCAATCAATATCACTTTGAAACATGAAGTTGTATCTTAATACAACATATAATATAGTTTCTGGTACCCATCCTCAATAAAACTGAGTTAGTCATGATTTTTACTATCCAGCATAACAAATCACACACATCAGTCATTTACTGGTGTTGTCCCTCAACACTTCTTTTGAAGTGCAAAGCTCAACAGTGACACTTGAAGATCATGGTCCAAGAGATTAATGGAGTCTGAGCTTCAAAGAAATAATTAGATAAGAAAAAGAACCTAAGCAAAAAACCCCACAAAATTATAAACATTCCTTTTGGTTCAATTCCTGCTCACATAAAGAATAAATCAAGTTGAATAAACTCATGAGCACTATTTGCTCAGAAGACCTGCATGAATGAGGAAAACAAAGGAAAACTGAAGAAGGTAAGAGTATTGGGATAAATGGGAACCGGAGGCTGAAGTTAAAAGAGGGCAGGGAAAAGCATATTAAAGAGAACAGTGTGAAAGCACATTTTGCTGGAATATGTATATGACCTACATGCAGTAAAGACGGTTCAATCTCAAAAAAGAAATCAGTTTAAAAGTTCAGACATCAGTAAATACAGTGTAAATAGGTGAAGAATACATGGTAAGCAACAAAAGTAAACAAACAAGAAAAGCGCAAAAGATAACAGATAAAATTTAGACAATTCTTTTGACATTGAAAATATTCCAGATTACATGGATATAAAACTCGCTCAAAAAAGTTTAAATCTGCTCCAGAATCTCAGACAAATACATCTGCTTTATATTACTCTCCATTACCTTCCTGATAACCAGCCTGGTTTAGTTTAGCTGTCAGATACTGCTGGAATCTAAGTAAATGGAATTGCCTCATTACATTCAGAATGTGCAGATCTTGCCCTTAAAATAGTACTACTCATTGTGAATCAGATTTTCATGGTAGCATTGCATGAAGATAGTCAAGAAACAAATGTTCACAGTTAAAGCTTTTCACTAGATAGCTGAAATATAAGTAAATCGTATCAGGAAGATGTAAACTGATGGAAGTGTAATTTTTATATTTTTTGCTACCACTCAATTTAAAAAAAGACAACAAACAAACCAAAATATTATCTATTTTACTTACTGTTTCACCTCTCAATATTCACTTATTGGACTGAAACAAATTCCAGCAAAAATAACTTAGACCTAACTCCCTTGCTTTCGAGATCTTCCTTGTGTTTGAAACTGTATCTTCATACTACCATGTTATTTAGAAAGATTGTCAAGTGTGCTTCAAAAGTCTTTATACCCTCTGCTCTCTAGGCATGATACTATACACAGCTTCAGCTACTTGCATCATTGCATTGTTTTTTAAGTGTTAATGTACTTAAAATACAAGATTTTCGGAGAAAAGGAATGTGCTGAATGTAATCAAGTTAGGGCAGGAAAACCTGTACAAAAAAACCAAACCAACCAACAAACAACTTATTCAACCAAAACTTGAATGCTTGTTTTAAATTAAAGAGAACTTTGGAAGAAGGTTCAGCTGCAGGGATGGTGATCCTAACATCTCCTGCCACAGCTTCTCTCTCCTCCTGTGCTGACATAGCCCGTAATGGAAAAGTGGAATACAGCAGAGGAACCTCTGAGTATGATCTTTACCCTCCTTCTAAAATTAAATACAATTACTCCACTTTCCTGATAGCCTAGAGCTTTATTCTGCCAGCAGGGTTTTAAAGCTAAATTGATCCGCAACAGTGAAGTTCAGGGAGTCTCAACACTAGGCTTTATTGGGGTGAGACTCAGGATTTTGGTACAACGCTAAGTTTCATCAAAGTCTAATGGCAGTTTGATAAAGTGATGTAACCTGGCACTTCACACAAATTATCATTCCAGCAGGATGGGAAAATCTGATGTAACTTTACAGATCTAGCTGTTTCATTCACAATATTTAAATGAAACTAATTTTGTAATTTAAGTCTAATGCTTGTATTTTCCTCTAGTCATCATATGCACGTATCAGCATCAGGCAAATTGTGATGCAAAAGCATTAAAATGATCCTGTGTAATCGCCTCCGTGAACTGAGCTAAACCAATCTGTCACCACTGTCACTTCTCTTACTGCTCTCTGTTTCACCTTGGTTTCAAGATTCATCCCTAAGTTAGCACCTAGTATAACTGTGAGGCTAAACTAAATGAGCTGGAAAAGCTAGTACATGCTTTTATCGTGAGGGTAAACTTCACAGACCACAAAAGTACTGATTAAACCCATGGACTGTATCTGCACCCAGGAAAAAAAGTAATCCAGAGCAAATCAAGAGCAAATTGAGAATATAAGTTCAAATTGCTAATGTCTCTGTATTACACATAATTATCATCATCAAGATAAAGAAGTCCTAGAGTACTTTGAAACACAGTAAATTAATAGAAATTTTGGAATTTTTCAATCAATGATTGGCTGATAATGATCAGTTTCTGAATGCAATGAACACATGGGAGTAGTTGTCAATCAAAAAGCTTCTACTTGCCCTTTTTAGACTCTCTCTTCATTTCTGACAGGCTTCCCTCACTCAATCTTTAAAATTGATCTTACCTTTCAGCAATTACTTCTGTCTTTATCCATCATGATCCACATGCAGATTTGATGGGAGATGTATTCATTCAGATCCTTTCCTATGTAGATTAAATGCTTGCTACTTTAACATCCTAGTTGTGTGTAGGCTCAATAGAAAGTGCCCAGCTATTTGTCTTCACACAATGCCTTAGCAATTATAATGCTTGCAAGAACACACGTTTAAGTTTCTGAGTGCAAGCTCCCTCTCAAGACAGCACCAAAGAGCGGAGATTTACAACCAAACAACTTCCCCTACACAATGGGGAAAAACCTGAGCCTTACAGAAATTCTTAGTGATTCCAAAAGGGAGGGATTTCCCCTTTAAGCAATTTACATTAACTGTCAGTCCAGGATTATATATTACATAAAACACAAATTACATCTCACCTTTTACAGAATCAAGTCTAACAATAACCAGTATTGACAAAATTACTTTAAATCTTTGAGGTACTTTTATCTAAAATAAGAATTAAAAAAGCAGTGCTATGTCTCATTTCTTAGATGACAATGGCTTAAGAAAACCATATTAAAGTAGGGGTACTTTGTGATCTTTATAGCCATTATTTACTATGATTGCTGAATCTTCAACACGAAAGTGTAATATTAAACAAAGCAAAGAGGAACAGAAAAATTGTCAAAAAACCAGCTGGGCAGAAACAACCTGCCAAAAGTTTCAAAAGGCCTGTTATCAAGTTAATCTTACTATTAGAGTCAAGATTACACTTGCTTAGAGAAAACATGAAAAATTCACTTATGGGTGTTACCAGAATGATATGATCTCATCAAAATTTGACTAAGCCAGAAATAATGAACTTATAAAAGAGGCCAGATCCTGCCTTCCTGATTCATGAGTGAGTTTGATGCAGTAGAAATTCATCCCTAATTTAACTTTATCAGCTGAGAAAGATCTATCTCACTGAAGTACTCCACTCAGGAGTTTAAGGTAAGAAAGATTTGGCCCCAACACTCAATAATGCAAGATACAATCTACATAGGCAAAGCAAAGGTTTATTGATAAAAGCAGGTTTATGCAAATATTCAGCTATATATTACTTCTAAAACTTTGGTACTGCAATGTTCAGACATCTATTTAGAAATACTATTTTGTTCTTTTTGGATGATTATCAGATATCTCATTAAAAAAGCTTTGTTCACATGAATCTAATTATTCAGGTTTACACTAAGTTCTTTCCTGTCTGAGCTTCTTGCAAAGCAACTTCAAACTGTTTCATTTTCTGAACAAACTGAGTGTTTCCAAACAACTTATGCTAGAAGAGGAATAAAGTAATCATCAGAAACTTAGAATACTTTTGGTCTTCCAAGTCCTCAAAGGATTTAAAATACAGAATTTAACTCTTCTTCTCCCTGCTTTGAAGTAAATCATTTTTAGCAAAGGAAGTTAGCCTGAGGTTTCTACAGAGATAGTGCAGTATGCTACTCTGTATAATACAGAAATGGTAACAGCTTAAAACATTATCAAACAATGGCAGTCTGAAGACTTCTGTCTAAGAAAAAAATCATAAGCAAGGAATCTTTTCTCTGCAAAAATTAATGTGTTTTCTTTCTATTTACAGGTCCTAAATCTAGAACTGCTATTTTATTCAAGTAGTTAGACAAGGTGGAAGATTAAAAAGCTGAGAAAAAAAATCCATGGGAAACAGGCTTAGATGTGAAAACCTGAAAACATTCTTCTTACATAATTTTAATTACTACTGGTCATTTTACAGTTACTCACTATACTCATTTTAAAGGTAGTCAGTTTAAGAGAAGATCATTAACACCAAATAGGCTTCTCTCATTTCAGGGACACTTCTTAGGAAAGACTGAAGAGTAAAAGGCAAATTATCTAAGTGAGGAGTATTTTTTAATTCTAAAATAATCTGAAACAATAAATTTTGAGATACTCCCAAAATTTCCTGAAAAGACTCCCAAAGGCTCCTCCTATAGTAAACATTTGGAGTATATTAAGCCTGAGACATGCTCCATTTGGGTGTCTACATTCAGCTCTTTATATTTAAACTCTTACTATTAAAGGTGATGTAATCAGCATAATTTATGAAGTCCCAAATGTGGTTCAGTTCACCCAAAGCACACGTCTATGTGTAAGTCTATACACAGCTGAGTAGGGACTCCATCTCCTTTGACTGCAAATGGGAGCCAAGACAACCAGCTCATGTGGAGTCACACAGAAAGACATAATTTTAGGTGTGGGGTGTTGAATCTTATCCTTGGGTTCAAAGCAGTCAAAACTTTTGTTTCTGTTTTTCTTACTAATTTGTTGCAAAGTAAATATCAAAATGAAAATGGAGATACCAGTTACATTTAGTGATATTTCATCAAAATATACATATTCCATAAGAAAATTATAAATAAATAGAACAGTTTTTACCTTAAGAAACAAACTTTCCAGCAGGGAAAAAACCAAAAACAACAGACCTACTATAGGCCACAGAAGACGGAAAAAGAACTATTAAATTTCTATTCTTTTTCTCCTTCAAGGCAACAATACTAATGGATATAAAACTCTGATCTCATTAAGAGAGTACACCTGTACTTCAGAACTAAATCCTCATGAGCAAGTATTCCATAATAAATAATATCAGAGGTCATTGAAAAGTTAGGAGAAAAATTTTAACTATTGGAAGAAGGACCTCAACAGCAGAGAGTCACTAAAATAAGAAAACTATTAATACTAAATATAAAGTTGTTTTCCTACCTGTGTGCAGACAAATTACTGAGGTACAGGGCGTATTTTTCTTCAGCAGACAACCCATCCATCATGAAGTAAAAAACATGAAAATTACTCTGGTTGAGAGGCTGGATAATGACACGAGACTTCTCCAACATGTATGTATAAATCCTAGCTGATTAAGAAACAAACACATAAATTCATCATTACACTTATTGTTCTAAAGTTAAATATCTTAAACCATTCACCATTGCAACAGTTAAGAATAAACAATGTTTCTTATAAAATGATCTGAGGGGAGCATATAAAATATAGTATTACCATTCACACTCATGGTTTTCCATATAAATCAGATATAAAACCCTAACTCCGTTAAAATTGGTGGAACAAACATGTTACCTTACTTACCATTTGATATTATCATTAAAACTACTTAATTTTAAAGATACTGATGTTGGTTTGTACAGTTGCTGTATTTGGCAAGACTTTCTAAGAGACAAGCTATTAGTCATCTCACCAAAGTGTAGCCATCTGAGCACTGGCATCTAATCTAGCCTCTTTCTTAACAGAAAGAGAAAGATGGAACAGAGATTCAAGACCTCTTAGAAAAAACACGCTTGGAAGCATTTCTTCTTTCTCTGCTGGTAATCAAGAACACAGAGATTAACAGTTTAGATTAACCACCTAGCTTCTAGATGCTTACATAGAGACAAATCCTCTGCAGAACTGGTTATCAACAAGCTCACTGACCTGAGCCTGGGGAAAGATGGACATCTCAGAAGGACTACGATGACCTGGATAAATGAGAAGCCATGTGAATCAGCAATCTGAGAAGAAGGTGAAGGAGGATGAATCTGAGTGAGATTTGCCTACAGAAATGCACCTTACAGGATCATACATAACCTCAGGCCCACTAAGATTCTGAAAGAGGCAAAGCACAGAAGCAAAGGAAATACTGAGCCCTCAGATACATGCACCTGTTCACAAAACAGGCATTTTAGAGATATCCGTGAAGAGACAGATGAATATTCACCGTTTTGGGCAGGCTACTCTTGAGCTCTCTCCTGGGAGTAGAACACCATGCGGTTCCAGATGCAAGAGACTAAGAGTACAAGGGAATGTCCAACTGCAGCTAGAGGTTAGGGCCTTTCTGGTCAGTGGGAAGCTGATCCCAGCTCCCACTTACCCAGCTGCTGGCACACTTTATCTCATCATTACTTAAATACTAGCTGTGGCGCAAAGACCAGAAGCACGTCTCTTCACACACAGCTGAGCACCTCCACCACATGGACACAATCCATTTTGCTGCAGCTTTAGGCTTTTCAATATCTGCAACATAGCAGAGCTTTCACAGAGCCTTTGCAAGCACTCCAGTCATTCACCCTGGAAACGACTGTTGAGTTTAGAGCATAAGGTGCACTTCTCAGCAATGGAGGAGCTATATTTTTGAAACCCTGTAAGCAGATGAGAATATTAAACTATAGCTTCCCATAGCCTGGCTTTCAACCAACTCATCCAGGACTCCTTTCTTTATGAACTGGAAGTAGTTCTTGAACATAGAGCGACTGTAAATACTGGTGCATGCATCCTGCAGCACAGTAAGTATGTTCTCTAAATGCGTACCATTCATGTCTTTTTAGAATTTTTCTCTTTTTTTTTTACTTTTCTTAAGCTGGCTGAGATTAAAGCATTAATTTCAGAACCAGTTTTGGACTCACAGGTGTTGCCCAATGCAAAGTGAAACAGGGTGTGTCAGAGGCACGGTAGTTGCATTAGCCTAATGACTAGGCCAGCAGGCAGAATGTCATGTTCCTGTCACCACACAGTTGCTAATGTCCGCAATATTCCTAACTCATTCACTGCTAGGTTGGTTACTGCTATATCATCTGTATTTGTCTGGTCATTTTATTTTAAATTCCACCTGTCTTCCCATCTTTTGAAGTTCCTTAAGTTTCTGTCTATACTGTTGAAATAAACACAGCAAACCTGAGGTTACTTGAAATTGTGTGTATGAGGCAACACAGCCTTTGAGAATACTGCTGAAAGACAGTGTAGACTGGAGGGAAATGAAATGGGTGAATCTTGAACACATTGTTTTGAGAAAGGTCTCAGCAGCTAAATTCTGTCCTTGAACTAAATATAACTATGCAGGGTCTCTCAAAGAACTAGTCTGCACAGGCCAAACCATCCTGGACACATCCCAGTTAAGGAGTACAGAAGATCAGTGATACATTAGCCAGGGACATCCTCTACGCTTTCTTTACGTAAAAGCACAGATGTGGCCTGACACGTGCTGGCAACCAAACTCATGCCTGGGATTCTGGATAAGAGACAGTAGGACTGACAGAGAAGAGTTGTATGTCTGACTTGCTGAACCAAGGAGACACGATCTGGCCCATTTAATCATCCTACAAAATGTAGTAGTGAACTGCTATTATGGAATCTATATTATGAGAAATTGTGTAACATCCATCTAATCCTCTGCTGCTACTCTACAGAAAAAACTAAAAAAACCAAACCTGTACTGAAAGTAAAAAGCACACTAGGGAAATCATGTATGTTTCTGGCTCCAGTAACTTATCATGGCATTATAAATTGAAGCAATGCAATCAGGCAGGACTGGCCCAGACACACACTTTCATCAGAATCAATCATTACCTAGCTGCCATTCCTACAGGGTAAAACAGAATAGATGAACCTGAGGGACAATTTCCATCTTTTATTGTGCTTGTAACTTGTTTCTCAGTAAAACTAATCCAACCATCAATTAATTTGAAAAGAGTCCACTTCAAATCTTTAATCACATTTTTGTGTGCAATATTCTTCACTAAGGCTTTTATAAGTACCACTTCAGGTGTTTTCAACATTCATTGATTAATAAAAGCAGGAAAAATGCTACCAAAGGTCATCTACCATTTAACTTTAATGATGGGCAACACCACTTATTCAGATGACAGAAATTAATTCAGCCCTTTCCAGGTACTTCACGTCACCTGCACTTTAATAAGGCTAAATACATTTCATCTCAACTAGCATCTCCAGCAGTGGGAAGAGCTGTTAAGAAAAGCCAAGCTTCCAATCAGCAAGAATCAAACACAGTACATCTTAATGGTGCTAAAGGAGTCATAAAGAAAATTATCATGGTAGTACACTTTTCTACAAAGTGAAATAGGTTTGTTAATCTATGTGTGAAATAAAAGGGAGAAAATAATAGAGTTCCAAAGCGAAGTCTGTAATTTTTGTGCAATGGTAATTGTGCTTACGGGCACAAACAGATTTGTATTTCCTTTAACAGCTCACTTGATCTACTCAGCAGCTACACAGTCAGCAAGCAGGTTCTGTACTAAAAGTGCAGCCACTGAAATCTGTCTTTCAGCTATGCATTCTTAGAAACTACTTTGCTCCTTCTCAAAAACCATGCTATCCTAAACACAGCTATTGCTAAAGACAAGAAAACATTTTTCAGTCCATTTCAATGCAACTTAAAAAAAAAAAAAATCAGTCCTTGCTTTTCAAAAAGTGAAGACTGAGAAAACCAATGTCTGAAAAGCAAAGCAGAAGTTTTTCAGACTTTATTTACTCTTCCTAAGCTTCTTTTTGAGTAATTTGAGGAAATTTATAGAGGCATTAATTTTCATCATAGGAATTATATCAACTTACCTGAAAGACCACTCTGGAAAAAAAAAAGAAATCAGTCTTTTACTACCATGCTGTAGGAGTTAATAATTCTCTAGGAATGATATTAATTTTTTGCCAGAAGATCAATCTTTGAATTCTGAATTTATTTTAGAAACTTAATGAAATCACTGGTCTGTAGTTTATTCTAAGTGTTTGTTCTAATATAAAACCTTTTACTACATAAAGCCTCTTCAGATATCTGTACTGGCTTTGAGTAGAACCACACTCAAAAGCTCCATCCTTGTTTTCAAAACACCCTGGCAAAGATACAGCTTATGCTAAAGAATGAATCAAACCTAACGATGAAAATTATGGGGAACATTTCTGTTATTTAGGTATATTCTACTTTCTGCTAGCAGAATAAACATTATGTTTATTCAACAAAATTCAGAGCATTCCCAGGGTCTAAAAGAACTTCAGCATGAACAAGAAGCTGTCACAAACTTCACTGGTGTCCACTGAAAACGCAAGGAGTGCCACCTTGAGCTTGCCTCCTATAATAAAAGTGTACACACGTACTTTGCATGTCCCTCCCTTAGCAAATTGTTCTGGATCTCCAGCAATAAGATCTGTCTGTGAAGGAGTTTAAACCACCTAAACCCTCTGATGGAGGCAGTCTAGTGTCACTTGAATTTTTGTTTACAAATCAGACAGATTTAGCACCGTTAGTATCAATGAGTTATAAAATCATGGCTCAGCAAAATCAGGTACTCTGTATATTCAAATTTTTAATTAATGCTTAAACAGTGCAAAACAGTAAATACTGCTGCAAATGATCTAGCAAAAAATACAGAGAATCCTTGGGTGGAATTTAAACCTGCCAAACACAACATGCCTGATTCTTTTCTCATTTATGGTGATCTAAATCTGGGACCATTTCACTCAGAAATGATGCTTAGCAGTGGCTGAGAAAAGGCAACATCTACTACACAAATCAAACAGCAGGAACAATTACAAATTTCAGAAACATAAAACACACTTCTTCTGCTGTAGTAAGGCTTGTCTTGCTTGACAGTAAATAATGTAACTTTTGGCTACTTTTGGATTTGGTAAGAAGAGATGATATAATTCCTAAATAACTACAGAATAGCAGGGTAAATAATTAATTTTTTTATATTTGTTAATGGACCTGAATACCCCTACATTTTCTCATTTAACACCTATGGCTTGAGAATAATCAAAACACAGAATGAGTGTACCAGAAAACTGACATTAGAACCTGGTTAACTGATTCTGTCACAGGCAATGGCTACGAATTAAACTGGCAGTTCTGGGTAAAGCTGTTCATAAACCAACACCCTGCAAACACAGTATACTCAAATTAAATATGTACAATACAAAGGATTTATAAAATGTTATCTTTGGGGATTGATCTTTATTTTTACAAACTCAACTGAGATGCTCTTCAGTCCATGTATATATCATTTTGCATTCCTCCCACAAGAGCTTATAAATGAAAAACAAAATCACACGTTTTTAGTTTTGAATCTCCTTTACAATTATCCTGCATTCATTATAAAACAAACCAGAAGGAAGTGCTAGTAATTTCCCATGCAGTGACATTTTCCCTGAAGAAACTATCATATTTTCTAGAGTATAGTGAACTGTCTCAAGAAAATGTAATTCTCACTGTGAAATATTCCCAAAGAATTTTTTTAGGAAACTCTTCAGAAAGCATAAACACATTTAAAAGGATTAGCTATGGAAATGTTTATCTAACCAAATCTAATTTACTTGGAACAAAAGTGTGTCTCGCCATACATCTTCTCCATCCAGGAAGAACAGTGCAAGTCGAAAACTGTCTGCGTGTAGTTATTTCTGCAGACATACCTTGCTTTGACAGTGAGTAGCTTTATGATGACCTATGTGGACCAGAAATGAAAGCTCTCTCTGACTGATTTGGAAGAGCAGAGTTTTCAGAATCAAACTGAAAGTTTATTCAGGTTTCTTGTATTTCTTTTTTTTTTTCACTAATGGATGCTAACTAGGGATTAGAAGACTCATATGTTCTGAAAGCAGGAACAAATTTCCCACTATCTTGCCTCTAACAAGAATAAACATCAATATGATTCCTAGTTGTTTCAAAAGAAGTTCTAAGCTGTAATAAATTACTTCCAATTTTAGTATTATAGAATATATTTGTTAAGTTTGTTTTTCACTAAAGAGATTATATTATCACACACTAATTTAAGGGATACATAAAATGCCCATTACAATATTAGGTACAAATGCACAACTTAATCCCTTTTTTTACTCTTACTTCACAGTGTTGCACTACACAGCTCTCTCAGTTTGTTGATCTGTGAAATAAAGGGAAACATGATTTCCTGGGAAATATGAGGAACCAGTGGTGTTAGTTTGTTTCTTGTCTTTCCCTGCCACCTTGTGGTTGCTCAGAGCAGGGCACTGCTCGCTCCTGTCAAGTGATCAATTCACATGCTACGAAACCTGCGCCTCTGACACTGCCTAACCTCCCTTGTCTCTTTCACAAACTTTGAAGCCCTTGCTGTCCAATCCTGTGTGCAGAACACTGGGATCTCTGATCTAACATTCTGTGCGTGATATCAAAATTAACAGATTAAATCATACTTACCTGCAATTAATGTTTTTTTCCTCTCACAAAACTGTAGCTCAAAATACTTTATAAAACAGCTGGAAAAATCATTCAAGGGTGTCTTAGCATGTCCAAAGGCCTCCAAGATACAGTTTACCTGCAAAACAACAGTAAAGAAGCAATAAGAGACCAAATAAATAGGAAGATATTTCAAGAAACATCAGTAAGGTTTGCTTGTGATTAATAAATGGGGAAAAGAAAGAAGATCCTTTTTCATCTTGGAATTTAAAAAGTCCTTGGCAGCTTTTTTTCCAAAATAGAAACTGAAGTAAGACAGCCAAAAATAATATATATTCAAAAAAAAGCAATGTCAAAATAGTGGAAGTTGTAAGTGAAAGGGGAAGACAGTCTTTCACATGTGAGCTGTGTCCTTACCAGTAGTTTGGATATCAGTGACTGGAGTCATATTGCTGGAGCTGGCACACTTACCAAAACTGTTAGAATCTTTGAAGACAGCTTATGAAGTTAGTCAATACTAATAACCCAACAAAAAAATTTACAAGTTTTATATAATGTCAGAAATGGCATAAATTATTGATTTCAAATAGCATTACTTCAGGATTATACTAGCAAAAAAACAAGGAAAAAGTAGATTCAGACATTTTTATGGCATGTGTCACTAAGGTATTTCCATGCTATGCCTTCCTGGTCACAGCCATTGTATTTAGCTTTTTTTGTGTATAATTAGTTGTTTACATCCCTTACACTCTGACAGGTTCCCTTCAGAACTTTCCTCTATGCATCCTTAGAAGTTGATTGCAATGTGGCCCATATACACTGCTGTTCTGACATCACTGTTCTCATGAAACTGGATGACTTAGCTGATGAGGAAAGAGGTCTGTGGAGTGGCACAGATAACATGTGATTCAAATCACAAAGACAGAAGGTCTAAAATCAAACCCTTCACAATTAATTAAACCAGCCATCTGTGCAGTAGGTGGCAGCAGAAAACTTGTCAGCCTAGTGTAGGTTCCAGTTCCACCCCAGCTGTGTTGTTTAGGATGTACTTGCTCTTTAGACTAATTCAGCACTTGGTTTAACCTGTGCAGCTTTATTAATTTAATGGTGCTATGCATAACTGCAGCAGGAATGAATCCAGACTATTCGTTAATGCATCTTAAAAGGCAACTAAATCAGAATCTCTTCTCTATTCACTATGGGTGAGATCTGATATGTTTACCTTTACTCTCTAAAGTCAGATATCCCATCTAAGCTAATTGTAAAGGATCTTTCTATAACCAAAATTTGTGATAATTCTCTTCCACCTCCATTGATTAAGACCCATTGATAGCTGTCTCCGAGCTGAGATTTGAGATTAGAAGCTTCATCAGGAAAGGTAATTTTTTAAAAGAATTTGAATTGGCAATCCAGGATTTAGCATAATTTAAAATGTCAGTATGAACCTTTATAGGGAATTAAATATGGATATATGGAAATATGTATTTTGGAAATTAAATATGACTGAACAAATATTCAGAACTCTTACCTATTTCTTAAATATATTTAGTACACAAATATTGAGCCATATAACTTTGTTCAATCCTTGCAGTTTTCCTGCAAGTTTACAGTTTGTCTTGCATACTATTACTTCAGATGTCTCAATACTTCTTATACTGTCCAGCAAAGCATCATCACACCATACAAGCAAATTTATTTATTTACTGAAGGCAATTAATTTAATGTTTAAGAAACAGTTCCTTATCACAGAAATGGTTCCTATTCACTGCAACACTGATATTCAAAGTCACGAAAAAAGAGAAACAAAACTGCCTCCACTTTTGAGATTCCTCTTATCGCATCAATGTGAGCTTAATCCCATTCCCATTCAGAGAGAAAAACTTCTTTTGACTTCAAAGGTGAAAACAAAGCATTTATGACTTTCTACAGAGCAGACATCTTTTTTCATACAGTTCAAATATCTCTGCCTATCCAAGAGGCCATGGTTTTGCTTCATTCCACTTAGTGATCAGAATGCTACTTACGTGTTTTATCTTTGTATCAAAGGTATTTCTGCTGCAGCCAGCTCTGCAAGTGAGGTGTTTCACTATCTGTTTGCAGGCTTCAGTCTTCCCAGAACCACTTTCTCCACTGCAAGATGACAGGCAAGGAAGAGAGGGAGGAATCATTGTTCGTTTCACAATCGAAATGTTATTTATATTCTCTGCTAGCTTTGTTTGAATGGATTTAAGATACCTCCATCAAACTTTCATTTCAAATAACAGAAGGTTTATGGATGACAAATAAAGAACAGAACACAGGAGATTGACTGACTGACTGTCTATGTTCATGAGGGCTGTCAGAGCTGTCAAGATCCATCGTCTTGTACCACAAGTCAAGCCAATCAAATCTAATGCTTTCAAGCCTTTTTGAAGGTATTTATAGCACAGTTTTTATATTTTCCTTTATCTTTTGTCCAGCAAAGGAGCTCACTAATGCTGCCTGGTTCTCTTTGCAGATGGGGAAATTACTGCTGTGGTAATGATGGGGAATCAAAAGAAATGGAAAATGAAGAATACAATAGGAAGAAGGGAAAGAAAATAAAAAAGGAACAAGAAGGAAAAGAAAAAGCTTATTGATTTTATAAACTGTCCAGTTTCTGAAATACACTCTGACTTTAGTGATTCTCTCTGGATCACTGTGATTTCTTGTTTATGATGTGGAATAAATATCCAAAAGAATGAGAATCTCTGACAGGGAAAGTGACCAAAATAAGTGAGGCAAAAGGAAATAGATTGACAGAAGTGGAAAGAAACAACAGAAAAGTGGTGGGATGGAGGAAGGAAGCAAAATCAATGGTGCACTTTAAGCATGAAGAAGGAAGGAAAAGGAAAAAAGAGATGGAAAGGATGAAGTTAGTGAAGTCTGATTAAGAAATTTGTGTAATAATTTCTTACTTGAATTATAAGATTTTGTTTTCTTTACAGACAACTGAACCAGATAAAATGTAATTTGATGCTCCTCCTACATTTATTCACTTGATCAAATTTAAAAGGCTGTTTCTACAACAGCCAGTTAGATTTTTCACAAGTACAATGGATGTGATGGCTGGTCAATCTGTTATCCGCATATTTTAGTTTCTGAAAATGAGAAGGCAGCAAAATATAGCAGCTGTCTGGCTATTCCTTTATTTATTCAAATATCACTTCAAAGGACAAATCAATTAAAAAGGAACAAGCAAAAGAGGGAAGGACAAAAAAAAACTTCATATTTGGATAGCAATGCACCATTTAATCTCATTCAACTCTCATGGGACATACATGCAGCTTTGATAAATATCTTACTGTTTGCCTGGTAAACTTTAGTCTTACGTGACATGACAGATCTTGTCATTACTATTTGTGATGTGTCAAACTGCTTTTGTCTATGTTGTCCATGTTTCTATATCAAGGTGGAGGCTGACACTGGACTTCAAACTCCTACTTGCATCAGATTCCAAGACTGCAATGGTTTAAACTCTGCCTACATGTTGATGTATCCAATGAAATTCAGCTATGGGTCCTGAGGGAGCTGGCAGGTGTCACTATCCATAATTTTTGAAAATTGTGGCAGTCAGGTGAAGTCCCTGCTCTCTAGAAAGAGGAAAATATTAACATCCATTTTTAAAAAGAGGAAAGCAGAAGGCACAGGGAACTACAGACCAATCAGTCTCTATTCTGTGCCAGGGCTACAGTATTGGTGGACAAGGGCAGAGCAACTCACATTGTCTACCTGAACTTACATAAAGTGTTTGAGACTTGTCCTGCACACCATCCTTGTCTCTAAGTTGGAGAGACACAGATTTGATGGATGGACCATTTGATGGATAAAGAACTGGCTGGATCATCACACACCAAGAGTGGTGCTCAACATCTCGTTGTCCACGTGGAGACCAGAGATGAGTGGTGTCCCTCAGGGGTCGGAACTGGGGCCAATATTGTTGAACATCTTTGTCAGTGACACAGACAGTGGGATCAAGTGCTCAAGTTTGCTGATGACACCAAGCTGTGGGGTGACACCTCACACTGGGGGGAAGGGATACCATCCAGAGACGTTGACATGTTTGAGAGGTGGGCTGATGCAAACCTCATGAAATTCAACAAAGCGAAGTGCAAGGTCCTGCAGCTGGGTCATGGCAACCCCAGACACACCTACAGGCTGGGCACAGAAGTGACAGAGAGCAGCTCTGAGTAGAAAGACTTGGCAGTGATGGTCAATGAAAAATTCACCATGAGCCAGCAGTGTGTGGTCACAGACCAGAAAGCCAAGTGAATCCTGGGCTACATCCAAAGCAGTGCAGCCAACTGGTTGAAGGAGGCACTTTCCCCCCTCTACTCCACTCTTGTGAGCACTTCATCCAGCTCTGGCATCCCCAACATAAGCAGGACATTGCATTGTTGGACATTGCATTGTTGGAGTAACTCCAGGGGAGGGTCACAAAGTTGATAAGAGGACTGGAGCACCTCCCTATGGAGACAGGTTGAGAAAGTTTGGGCTGTTCAGCCTGGAGAAGAGTAGGTTGCGTGGAGACCTCACACCAACTTTCCAGCATCTGAAGGGGGCCTACAGAGAAGCCAGAGCGGGACTCTTAGTTAGGAACTGTAGTAACAGAAAAATGAGTAATGGTACAAACTGAAAGAGGGGAAATTTAAGTGAGATATTAGGAAGAAATCTTTTACTGGGAGGGTGGTGAGACACTGAACAGGTTGACCAGGGAGGTTGTGGGTTCCCCATCCCTGGAGGTGTTCAAAGCCATGTTGGATAAGGCCTTGAGAAACCTGGTCTAGTGGGAGGTGGGAGGCCCATGGCAACAGGGGTTGGGACTAGATGACCTTTAAGGTCCATTCCAACCTCTTCACATTCTGTGATTCTATGTTATGTAAAGATCTCAACTAAGCCATGTTTAAACCAAGTCTAAGAGCAAAAGAAATTGTGTAATGTCAAGATGGTCACTGTCACAACTAATATGAAATTAGGAACTCTCCAGAAATGACAAGGTTCTCCTTAAGTGCACTATCCCTTGATCAGATTTTCAGCTTCTGACTTTCTGAAAGAGTTTCAAAAGTCAGATGGTACTTGATGTTACCCTACAAAATATGCAACTCTGCCCTCGTAATGATGACGTCACTCTCCAAATACTAGCTCTATCATTGTGCCGGTTCGGGCCAAATTCAGGGAAACTTCCAAAAGGAACGTCTCCTCAAAGGAAGGCAGGCCAAAGCCACCCCTCCCCCACCAGGTTTGGGAAAGAAATATTCCTCAGAGGAATGTGAAAGAGAAAAAAATCCCTATTTATTTAACAAAACACACAGGGAAAGAATAATAATGCTAAATAAGAAAATCTCTCGCTGTGGAGAGAAAACCTGAAAGTTTTAGAGTCCTTCTGTGAGTGTGGTCTCTCTCCTCCTCCTTGGAGCTGGGTCGGCGTGGGGGCCCCCCTCCAGGACGGTGGAAGGTTCCCCAGTGGGGTTCTGATGTTCTGGTGTTCTGAACAAGTTCAGGAAAGAAGGAAACAAAAACCAAAGTCCCAGAAAAACAAGGTTTAACTCTCCATCTCTCTCCGAAGAAAAAGAGCCGAAAAAAACCTGGCTGAAAAGCAGGAAGGGTGTCTCCTCCCCTCTTCTCCCCACAGCAGAGAAACGCAGAGGAGATGTGACCTTGAAGCACAGACTGCTCTGAAAAGTTCGTCTAGCCTTTTTCTTTCTCTCTTCTCTCTCGGGCTCAACTTAAAGGCACAGAAAGGCACAGGAATCATGTCTGGGCATAGAGCGATGGTAGGGGATACACCTGATAAAGTCACCCCAAGACAACCATGATGCCTCTGTTCTTAAGATCCAGCATTAGCCTTCTGCCTTTATAATGGCAACCTCCAGATTCCATGTTTCTTTGCCTGTTGTCACTAATAGGAATCGAGAAAAATTGAAACAGGACATCAGTCCTGTGATATTCCTCCCTTACGGACATTTCACAATCTTGTAAATAACAGATCTTATACCTGTATTATCCAGAAAGTCAGTGAGCTTATAGGCAGACATAAATCTATCATAGCTCCCACTAACATTGGCCACTTCACTTGCAAGTATGAGTCATGATGATGAAAAAGTTTTGTCCCTCCACAACATACTTAATCCAAAATCACAGCTGTAGCCTGCTATCACTGTACCACAGGTTACCAACAAGATTAGCAACAGTAGCTCTTGGGTTATTTCAGCTGTTAAGGAACTTCTCTGAAATTAAAACATCTGATGTTCAGTACAATCACAGTTACAGGTTATGCTATTGAACAGAAGTGTTCATTCATGTTTGATAATCAGGTCTGACATAATTCATGGTTCGTAAGAGCTCACAGCTTGTCCAAAGAGTACTGCCCTTTACATCCAGCAGATAAATACTTGTATCGTTCTGAGAGCTATACAAGACTTGATATTTAACAAATTGTTCTAGTATTTTTTTGTTTTGTTTGTTCAGGCCCAGCCTCATCTGCCAAAACCAGCCTGTTCAACAGAAAGGTCTTCCAGGACTCAAAAATCTTTCTCAAAACTAGAGAAATTGAGGGTGGGGAGAAGGGATGCTAAAATAACATTTGATGCGACTTTTGATTGTTTTCAAGAATTACAAAGCAGACATGCAATTTAAAATTAAAACCAAAAAAAGACTTCTTAAACAAAGGAACTGGAGTGCTTACCATGAGTTTCCCCACTTAAGCATTAATTTGCTTCACTTTTAACATAAAGCTGAGTTTGTTTTTCACTGCAAGACAAATGTGGCCCAGATAACACAGGATCATGCAAACAAGCACAAAGTGGACAGTTTCTGTCCACTCTTGAATATTTCTTCCCAAGATTCACATTTTATGAACACTGCAGTGACACAGCTGCAGAGATTTGACATGCTCGGCTCCACTATTAATTTTACAGTCCGGCCACGGGAGCTTGTTGATCAAAGTGGCTGATAGATTACCGTTCAGGGCTTCAAAATTCACAAGATTGTGGCTGCCGTAAGAGAGACACAATGTGACTTAGTTGTTCTGTACATTTCAATGGGTTATGTTCACTTTTAGTGAAATACAGATTGAACCGCTGAGGAAGAAATGCTATGTTAGGAAAAGTTTTAATTTTTGATACCATTATTTGGAACATTTGAGGCAATTTATCAATGAAAAAGTAATTTGGTACCTTGTACTAGATCTTGTTTACTCCATTTCATTTGAGGTTGAGTAAAATTTTTTGAAATGACACCATTGTCAGCAATATTTTTGCTCTAGAAATTTAATGCTGCTTAGAACTCCTGTCTTCTCTTTTAAATAACTGTTTCATTGCTATATTTTTCAAAATGTGATTTATAATATGAATGTTGGCTTCTTAAAAGCTTTGTTCGGACTGCCTTATCAATGCAGGGTAAGTTAGCATAAAAGCAGAAAAGCATTCTTCTGCACTAAAATTTCCTTAGAAGGCATTATGGAACAGACAAAGAAGGCTTATTTCACTGATAAAAAAGGTTAAATCAAAAAAAGTGTACTCCAAAGGAAAGGAAAATGAACAGAGGATTTGAAATCTTATGCTCACATAGGGCTTTAGGAAAGTTCCATGAAGTTTTCTTACTTTATTCCTCCTTTGGCTTTCCAGCTTTTCTACATAACTACCTGATGGAGGGCCTGTTCCCTACTATTTCTTTATTAATATTTTGTTAATACAAACTTAATTACAGGTCTAATCTTTCTATTTTCAAATGTTATGAATAATTAAAAAAATAAGTCCTATTTTAAAATAAATAATTAAAATCTAAATTTGTTAGGAAAAAGACCAAATGAAAGTGTGAAAATACAAACTCATGCGAAGCAAAGAACATGAGACATAATACGCCCAGGAGGAACTAAAGAAGCTAGACACGTCAAATCCACGGCATTTGGATTATCATCCATCTCTTTCACTTTCTTGTGCCAGTCTAGCTGGGCTGCTGGTGCCACCCACACTGGAGAGCTCCGTGTGGAGCATATGCTTGCTGGACATCCACATGAACTGCCTGGCTGTGAAGAGCTGTGGCTGGAGTTCCGACTCCCTTCGTGGTGACTCCCAAACCCACAAAGCCTGTGTACACCCCAGCTCTGAGACCACCACGGCAGTTGGTGCCCACCATGTTCAAAAGTTATTGGATGGAGAGGGACTCAGACAGACAGAACCATCACATGGAAGTAGCTAACCAAGGAAGCCCAGGTAAAAGAGTCAGAAAACAGCCAAACACAGGCAATTTTTAAGAATTACTTTCTGCACGTACTGAGACGTACTTGCTTACCCTCAGTTCATGCATATGAGGCAGGTTTGTCTATACCTTTATGATTTCAGAACATTATTGTTTGGTAAGCAACAATCCCAGTATAAAGAAATTCTAAAAATCATCTGTTTAGGGAAAATATGACAAAATATAAAACATGTAAGGAGCAATATACCTGTAATTTCAGATTATATAAATGACAGGGTTTTATTTTTCTGCACTTCATTTTCAATTCTGACCAAAAGCACCATATTCAGAAGTGCAGAAATACTTAATGAAAAAAACTTACTCCTGCAGTACTTAAACTACAATCAGAAATGATGGAAAACTGCTGACAGAATGTGTTCATATATAATTTCCACCAGATTTAAAGGAAGAAAGGTGTGCTATTCTGCATGAACTTCTGAAACCAATCTCTTATTGTACTACCCTAAACAGTGAGCATTACTACTCCAAACTCCCATTAATACAGTGAGATATATCCAGGGAAGAGTGACTAAGTTTGCAAACTTTTGGGGGTCAGAATAATTTATTTCTTCTCCATTTTCGGAGCACATAAGTGAGACACTGAGTCTTGCTCTCAGTGACTGAGGTTTCTAGATTTGAAACAAATATGTGCAAGCAAAACTGTAAAATACAAAATAATGGGTTTTGTATTATCAGTAATGCTATCTGTAACTGATCAATCCTGCATGTTGGTTGGAAATCATATTTCTAGAATTAAGCTAAATTGGACTGTGTATTTCTAAACAATGTTTTAATACAAATCTGTAACTGTACTGCAGCAGACCATTGCACTTATGATATACAGAATTATACTTTCAAAAAATAAATATTATTAACTTGATCAGAATGCCTTTGGTGATGCTAAACTGAGGAAATCCAAAGCTTTCAATGCATTCCACTGTAAAACACAAGAATTTCTCTCCATTCCAGATTATTTGGTTTAAAAATGTGATTTATATCACAACAGAACACTGGATATTGACACTCCTAGCTGCTAACAAGTTAGACCATTTCATTTTATGTATTCATTATGATTTTTTGACTCACAAAATTAGCCATCAGCATGCCATAAATCTTTGGTTTGATTTACTAAGGATCCTTAGCTTTTAACAAGCCTATATTTAGGCTCCCTAGACAGCTCTTTACTCATCTTGTCAGTGCTTAATGTATTTTCATGTCCTGAAAAGCAGGAGTAAAATGCAGTCAGAAGGAAGCTAATTATGAAAAGTCCACCTACTGGCTACTTAAGAGCCTAACTAATAACATTACTTTATTCTACATTCTTTATTCCATTCGACATTTATATGAAGACAGGTCTTGGTGTTAGGAATACAGGAGTGAAGCTGGCTTGCTATAAACTGAAAATAATTGTGAATAACTGATAATAAGTTCTTCAGTGATTTGGCCAAATACTTTCCTGTCGTAAAATACTCAATTTCAGTGAGTGAACTTTTGCTCAGATGTGAAGTGACTGGGGAAAAAAATAATTTTGTAACATGGTACAAAATTTGGCTGCACCTCAAGGCCTGTGTCCAGTTCTGGTCTCCTCACTTCAAGAAAAACATTCAAGTGCTGGAGTGTGTCCAGAAAAGGGCAACGGAGCTGGTGAAGGGTTTGGAGCACAAGTCCTACGAGGAAGAGCTGAGGGAGCTGGGAATGTTTAGCCTGGAGAAAACGAAGCTCAGAGGAGACCTGATTGCTCTCTACAACTGCCTGAGAGGAGGGTGTAACCAGGTGGGGATGAGCCTCTTCTCCCAGGCAGCCAGCGACAGGACAACAGGAAATGGCCTCAAGCTGCACCAGGGGAGGTTTAGGTTGGATACCAGGAGGCACTTCGTCTCAGGAAGGGTGATTAGACATTGGAATGGGCTGCTCAGGGAGGTGGTGGAGTCACCGTCCCTTCAAGAAATGACTGGACATGGCACTCAGTGCCATGGTCTAGTTGACAATGTGGTGTTCAGTCAAAGGTTGGACTCGATGATCTCAAAGGTCTCTCACAATCTCATTGATTCTGTAATCCCATGGAGGATATTAAGATTAAAGTTTCAGAAGATACAAAAGTAAGTAAAGTGTGAAAAGATAGAGATGATAAGACTGAACAACAAATTTCTTTTACTGAGTACATCAAATTCACCAGACTCACCACTTTCAGAGAGTTTGAGAAAAGAAGGATTAACAGATTTTGGGGATTAAAAAGTTCCAGGTGAATGCCAAGTTTCACCATTATAAAATCAGCTTATTTGGATGAAACTCTTTTCGCAGATTACTAATACATTTATTCACAATCTTGAAGTTATTTGTCATTGAAACAACACTGTGAATAAAGGGTAAAGGTTAAAGTCCATTTTAAAGTCCATTTTGAGCTTGGAGAGCTAAAGAAGTCACACAAACGTGAGGCAGAGTGCAAGCTCCCATAGAGGTGCCTCACCACAGAGGTTTATAATTTAGTCAAGGAATTATCATTTTTATTGTCAATAGATTATATTTCTAATCCTGATTCAGGTAATATTAGCAAACACACACAGTAGTTTGGAATTCTTTACCATTAACTCTTGTTCCCAATTAGATGCAGCTACATGGAGTAGCAATTGCCCAAGAGAATTTATGAACTTGAGATGTAATTAAATCTTTTCATTTCTATTTTGCTCTAATGTATGATACAGAGATCAGTATACAGAAAAAAAATCAGTTGGAGAAAAAAATAAAATGGAAATCTCAACTGCTGAGGCCCAAGGGAAACAGCTGAAAGGCAGGAGGTACAAATTAATTAATAGAAAGATAAATTTTCACCTGAGGATAAAGCACTGGGGACGCTGCTCCTGGAATAGCATGTGGTAAGCTCTTTCAGCACAGGAAAATATATGTGGGGGAAGTGAGGAACACAGTTTTCCAGAGTTACTCAAATAAAGTTGGGTGACCTGAAAAATTGTAGAAAATTAAAATGAGAAATACACTTCAAAACAATTATGTTTTATCCCCCTAATTTGCGCCTTTTGTAAAGCTTTCTAAGCATTATGAACAGAATCTCTCTATGTATAGAAGTGATACTTTTATAACAGCTATGAAGATCTTAATTGCAGAAAATAGAGCTTTAAACACAGAAGGTCTAATTAAGATACAAAAGTAAACGTAATTAGAGGACTTAACAGTACTGGTTTGTGCATTAAGTAAAACAAAATCTAGTAAGCTACTTTTTATTACCTTGCATTTATAGTTTTTCAGTGTCTTGACTTGAAAATTTACAAAATGAAATATGAACACCCCATGAAAAGTTAAAATTGAAATCAAAGGAATAAGTTATAAACTAATTAATTTACTACATGACAGGGCAGTCTCCCACAAATACTCTCTCTGCAATAAAGAATAACTCCTGATACACACAGATGGTAACATATACTACCCTTAAAGCCTGAGTAAATCCAATTATCTTCTATAGAACCCACTTTTTTTCTTTTTTTTTTTTTTTTTTTTTTTTTTTTTTTTTTTTTTTTTTTTTTCTGAGGGTATTCCTGATGTTCTCACCCCTTGCTGTCCCATGCCTGTCTTATTTATTTAGATATTAAGCTATTCGATCCTGGGGCATCTACAACACTGTAGCTGAATGAATCATCCATGATATATTCTCAGTCAGGCCTTAAGGGCTACCAGACAAAAAAAGATTAAATCCACACCAATTCTCCAGGAATCATTTCAGAATGTCATAAAGTGCAAAGAAAAACCGTCGTGCATGTATGCTCAACGCAAAATGTTGCAAGTTTACAAATTTTTCTAACACAGACTTAAGAATGTATTTGTCCTAATCAGGCACAAGTAAATTCTGCAGGAATGTAACAAAGCAACATTAGCACTGCTCAAGCACTTCTACAGTCACTAAGATACCTTCAAAGTCATACTTGCATGTTCCTCGTAGTATAATGCTATTATAATGTGTAATGTAGTAGTACAGTGTATTTCCACGTAAAAATGCAATAATATTATCATCTAACAATTGCACTGAATTTCATAAGAAACAAAGCACATCAGTGTCTACTAATGTAGGATTCTTTCTCATATCAGAATGAATAATTGCTTATAAAATATTTATTTTAGTAGTATTCTACTGGAACAAAGTGTGGGAGGTCAGTGCACAATAACAAAATTATGTTTGTCAGGAAGTTATGAACAGTATTTTTTAAAAAAAGAAAGAAACATAAAATGTCTCTGTTATTAAAACAGATATATGATAATCTTTTCATTGCTTTATTCTTGCTTTAAAAATAGTATCATGCCTAATATATGTTTGCATTCCTTTTCTTTTTGACAGCTAACAAACTACATACCTGAAACAAAAATGCTAACTAATGAGCCACATCATATAGCATGCCAGCATTTACTGAAGAATTGACATCATCACTTTTTATTACTTTAATATATAGACTGTCTAACACTTAGAGACTTTAATACAGTATCAGCTAAGCTGCTGCAGTATACTGGAGCATTTCAAAAACAAAGTGATTTTACAACCATGGTTTCTTGATCATCTGGGAAATACCTGCATAATGCACAATAGTGTGCAGATTACAATGATGAAGTGAAGGCGATTATCATCCAAGGTGACCCAAGCAACTACAGGACAAAAAGTGTCTCATGATAAATTTAGTTAAATAGATCTATCACAGAGAAGTAAATATGCAGCAAACATTCAGGAAACACTTTAATATGTAAACTCTTTCTCTTTACAGTTCTCTCTTGGTGCACAAAATCATGTAGCTAATATAAAATACACAGTGACAGGAAAAAATACTATCATCTAAAACCTTGGAGATGATGGATGATTTCCATTTTTAGAAATACATTCAGACTCCCAGCTTGGAATCTGCTGCTCCTACCATGATCGGCACAGCGTTTCTTTCTCTCAGATTTACTACTGATACACACAAAGCCATGTGACAAAGCCACAAATTACAATTTGCTTACCAAATTTTTAACCCTTTATAATTCTTGTAAGTTAAATAAACATATCTGAACATTCCCTGTCAGGGAGGCTGATCTCTGTGGTCTCAGTGCATCAATGAGAAGATAAGAGAGGAAGATAAATTAACAGTTATACTAAAACTATCTCTAAAATGTCTGGGTGAAGATGAAGGAGAGATCAAAACTCTTGAGTGTTTTCATATGACTCAAGTCCCCCTTGCCCAAACGCTGCCTGTGCCCAGCACGAGCCACCTCCCCATGCCTGACCCAGGGCAGTGGTCTCATTGCTGTACAATATCCCAGGTGAGAGGCCCGGTGTGGAGCACAGACAGACATTTTCAGCCTTTGTGCACCATCGAAGGTTGTTATCTCCATAATCGTGTTTTGGGCAAGGGGGTGTGAAGTAAAACAACCACTGTATGAAGTATGCATCTATTTTTATAAGTTTGACTGTGGCAGAAACCACCAAGGTCATCTGGAACCATTTTTAAACAACCAAAAGTGCTCCTGCTCATTCAAAGTATTATCAAAATGGCTGCTTACCAGCAAGACACAAAAAAAAGTAGTTGTATCTTGGAAGAAATTTTTAAAGTTTTGCTAGAATACTAAAACTAACACGCTCCCCACATAGAATGGGCATTTATGTTAATTAATTTTAGGGGTTTGGCCTGCCAAATGAACCATATGAATTGTGAAAAAATATCTGCAATCTTTTAGAAAGAGAATGCTTACCATGGTAGAATAAATAGGAAGTTCTTTAAATGGGTTAACAAGCAACAGTATATCACCAATGTAGGTCTGAAAAACAGAAGATATAATTGCTTTATTAAGAAATAAATTAAATTTTTAAGGAGGATAATGGCTTTCTTCCAAAAAGAACTCTCAGCAAAGCCTCTTAAATCTAGCCAACAACATGCTCAACATAATTCATGAATTCTGAGCTTTTAACTCCAAAGTTTGAACTTGAGATCTAAATTTACATTTCGAACAGAATTAATTAGTCTTTTTGTAATAAAACTGAGTTCTTCATAACTGAAAATTATGCAGAGAAAAATTGCACTGCATATATTATTGGTAGATTATCTGAAAGTTAATTTTTGTCTTACCACTTGCTAAACTACAAAAATGTCATAGAATCACAGAAGCTGCTGAGTTGGAAGGGACCCACAAGGATCATCGAGTCTAACTCCTGGCATGCCTGACACATAAACAAGCTCCTCAAGTGATCTTTTATGGAATAGATGACATAATTTAGAGATGCTATACTGGTTATCCAGAGCTGATACATTAAAATATGTTGCTTGTGGGGTAAGATGGAGTAACTAATACATATGTAAGTCTTTATGCAAGTGTATATGCATATGAACATATGAGCATGCATCTGGAAAAACTATACTGACTATATTAGTAAGAGTAAACCATCTAATGATTGCAAGTTTGCAAGATTTTATTATTTCATGTTTGGGGCTATTGATGGATGAGAGGCTGGACATGAGCCAGCACTGTGCTCTAGCAGCCCAGACAGCCAATTGTATCCTGGGCTGCATCCAAAGCAGCGTGGGCAGCAGGGTGAAGGAGCGGATTCTGCCCCTCTGCTCTGCTCCGGTGAGACCCCACCTGCATCCAGCTCGGGGGTCCTCAGCGCAAGAAAGACATGGACCTGTTAGAACAAGATGAGGACCATGAAGATGATCAGAGGCCTGGAGCACCTCTGCTACAAAGACAGGCTGAGAGAGCTGAGGTTGTTTAGCATGGAGAAGGCTCCAAGGAGACCTTAGAGCAACCTTCCAGTACCCAAAGGGGCCTACAGGAAAGATAGGGAGGGACTCTTTATCAGGGATTGCAGTGACAGAATGGAGAGGAATGGTTTTAAGCTGAAAGGGAAGAGATTTAGATTAGCTACTAGGAAAAAATATTCTTTACTGTGAGGCTGCTGAGGTACTAGAAGAGGTTGCCCAGAGGAGTTGTGGATGCCCCATCCCTGGAAATGTTCAAGGACAGGTTGGATGGGGCCCTGAGTTCACCATCTTCTACTGGAAGATGTCCCTGGCCATGGTAAGAGGGTTGGAAGCAGATAATCTTAAAGGTCCTTTCCAACACAAACCAGTCTACAATTCTATGCAGTTTGTAAGATTGTGATAAGACTATAGGTCACTCTTGCTGCTATACTTTTCACTCCACATAAATAGCTGCTGCTATATGATATTTGCATCCCGAGAACGCAAAAATTGCCAGACATTTGTCTCTGAAGAGGTCAGACAGCAAAGCATCATGTGAGCAGTCTCAGCTGTGCTTTTTCAAGATGAAGCATTTTGATTTGGGGAGGTGGAAAATATTGTCTTTCATAGTAAATATACTGTTTTCCTTCTAAAACACATCAATTTATTTTCCTTCTCTCACCCACCCTGACTTCACTGTTGGGTTTTCCAGCAAAATTCAACTTTATAAAGCTTAAAAAAACCATGAAGCAGGAAGTGTTTAGTGCTAATGAGGTCTTTGGTTTGGAATTGTAACCCAAGGACTTTTCCTTCTAATTCTAAGAACCAAGTCAAGATGAAAGCATCTTCAGCACTGATGCTGACACTCTACCAAAGCACTTTACCAAGGCTGCTGTTGAGAAGAGTACTAGTGATCACTGCCCACAAATTCTATTAAGCTAAGAGAATTCTAGAGTAGAAGATCCTTTCAGGTGTAATATTCAGTATCTTAAAATAAAAGACTTCCTTTGTGGATCTTCATGAATTCAGTTTAAGTTATCTGATATCTTTGAAAGTGAGATAAAGAAAAAGAAATACTCATATTAAGAGTATTTTTTAGGATTTGATCCATGATTCTAAACCCCAGAATTTTTTTTACCACTGAATGCTGTAACACCTAAAACTGAAGTTCCCATAATTTCAAAAGGATTCACAGCAACATAACAGTTCCCCATATTCCTTTAGTCTAAACAGTGTAATCAACTTATAATTTTAAAAATAATGTGCATGTTTCACATTTACGTTCCACTCAGCTGTTCGGTAAGTTAGTAATAAGTTATGGGTAAGATACGGACAGGGATACAAAAATTTTCAAGTGTTTAACTGGATGCCTTCTGTGCTTATTACGGCACAACCAGGAAAACCTTCTTTACAAAATCTTGCTACAACAATTTATTTTGGTATCTAGATGATCAACATTACAATATAATTATTTCTCTGATGTTGGAAGAAATTATTAATTAAATCTCCCATTCTGAATTCTAAGCTTTTTAAATTTCTTTTACATTTCCAGTAATCATGCTCTATTAAACTGGCATGATGTTAAAAATGGAAGCATCTTTCAGTGGTTTGAGAAGGAAGATTACAAAGCATGGTGATGCACCACCTCTCCAAGCCACACTATGATCTGAGCAACCTTAAAACACTCATTCATGCCAAGCATGTTCATCAATGTCTACTGACACATTTCCTCCGTAAAATAAACATGCATAAATTGTATTCAAACATATCTGAAGTAATATTCCATTTTTTGTTTCTCCTTTTCCTACACAAACTTTAGGAATCACAGGGCTTACACACACACACATGCCCTCATCCATTTAAAACTTGTAATGAGTTCGGGGCAAGTTACTGTGCAGTGGTTATGACAGTAATCCTATTTTTCCTATTCTTTCTTTGGTCTTTTTTGAAAGCTTACTACTGATAGGTGAATAACAACTCACATATATCTGATTGTTGTTGAAACGCTTCTGAATCTCATAAAGCAGGCTGCTGTCTGTTAGCTCACTCAGAGAAGCCAGGTCATCATTTGGAGCTGGAGGCATTAGCTTGATCTAGAAAACACAAATTAGAGAAATAGAGTAACTTCACAATGAATCATTTTGTACCATAATGTTCCAACTTACAGTATAAACCAAGACCACTAGAAAAATGGTTCACTATGGGAAAAAATGGATCAGGAAACCAGAAAGTTGTCACTCCCAAACAACTCCACATCACTAATGTTAATCACGGGAAGAATATAAAAATTATTATCAGTGTTATGGTGTATAACTGCATGAGTCTGATGGGCTCTTCGGAACACAGCATAGTGCCATTTGCAATCCTTAAACCAATAAAGATCCTCAGATCAAATGCAATTTTCCTGTTCTCTTCATTAAACGTTTATAGCAGAAGAAATCAAAAAATTACTTAGTGCACTTGTAATGTATTTCTTGTCCAGTATTTAACAAAGCTCTCAGACCACTCTTCATTATATGGGATTTAAAATTCTACTGGAATTTTTCTTAGAAATTAGAAGTAAATTAGTAAGAAATTGGAACTGTGTTGTCATGGAAACCAGAAGATAATCAAGAGAGTCCACTTTAGCCAAAACTGATGAGTGAAATTGTTTAACACTTTTGAGATTAGAGTGAATAATATAAACCCTGCAAGGGTAAGTAAAAACAAAAATGCTAATGAAACAAAAAAATATCCATAAGACTAAGAGAGGAGACAGAAGAAAAAAGAATCAGTGATAATGGAAATTTGATTAAAGACAAAATAAACATTGACACATTAAGCAGTGTGCTTATAAATAGTAATCTACACTAAAAATGTAGTTTGATTGATTTTTTATGTCAGCAAAATACCCAGAAACAGAAAATTGTCATGTGAATGACGACAGAGTTAAGTTGTTTGTTCAGAGTTTATTATAATAATTCAAGGTCTATTTTGAGGATGGACAATGAAGATGAAACTTCTTTCTTCTATTGTCTGCTTAAAATGAAGGCTCAGGAGAAAAGCAGGCACTGCCCTTTTCTGGTGAACACCTCAGCACCTTCAGTCTCTGGCAGTGACAAGAGATCAGTGGCAGAAGCAGCAAGGAGACTGGGAGATATTGGAGGGAACATGGACCATGCTTCTGCCATGGGGAAGAACCCAAAAACTATGGATACTGTGGGGATCTGACACAGAACTGCTAAACTGCAACTGTTTCCGTAGGTTCAAGGTCTAGCTTAGAAAACCTGACACTGATTTCACTACTTGTGCCTAATACATGTATGTCTACCTATTGGAGAGGTTTGTTCCTCACCCCATTAAAGTGAATGAAGATTCCTCTGTCACACAGAAGATGGCATTTCTTGCTCTTTTTGTTTTTAATCATGGCAGTTGGATGTACAGCTTACTAGAAAACAGGAATTCCACTTGGCAAAATAAAAAATTTAATTACATTTTGCCATTTGTCTTTGATGATGTACATTGGAACACAAAAAAAAAATTACAAAAGAATTCCAAGAACATTTTTAAGTGTCTTGTAGAGAGCGAGAGCAGAGAGACAGAAGTCTGTGGCCTCCTTTCCTTAATAATGTGCTCACTTGGCACGCAGGAACAAAGCAGGCATCGGTCTTTACTGTACTCCCTTGTGTGGTATCAAAACTCAGAACATCTGTGCCATAGAATGAGCTTCTTTTAATCTATCTCTATGAAGATTAAACCTCTGCTATGTATTTGTAAATAAAAGAAGGGTTTGGATAGAAGTACTGCCCTGGGATTCTCTGTATTTTCTGAATTTTTTAGCTCATTTCATTATACATTCCTGGCTCCTATCAGCTAGCACTCATGCAGATGAAACCTGGATATCACGTAGGTCACATGACAATAATCATTTCCTGTAGGTCATTTGGGCATGGCCCCATCTCTGGAGGCAGAAAACAGTTTTGCCTTACACATGTGTATGGACTCATCCCACACAGCCCTAGGCCAGCAAACAGGCCCTGGCTTGCATTTATTCCATAACTAGGCATGATCAAAAATGCTCATTCTCTAGATATGGTTAGAAATGTGAAGCGTTCAGTAAAACACCAAGTAAGGAAATCAAAAGCTTTTCAACTCTTTTTTTCTATAAAGTTTAGGATTTGGTGTTTCAACATTTTGTACCAGACTCATTGCATCAAATTTCATAGTTCAACAAACAAACAACTACAAAGAAATAAGAAACTCTAAATCCCTTAAACTCACAACTGATTTGACTTAACAGTAAATGTTACGTACGTTATTAATATCTTATTTATAGGCACACTAAAGTCCCATTCTCATCTACTTTTCTGAGCATACAGACGTGTTTTTTAGCTCAATGCATCTATCTGGCTAACATTCTAATTGCATGATGCATACTTTATGAGACATAAAAGAAAAATATCCATACATACAGCATAAGTTCCAATATAACTATGCATCTGGAAGTGATTAGTTTTTTACATTTTTGTAACGCTTACAATGAAGATTTCTATTTACTCTTAAATTACATACACTTAACAGCATTCAGAATCTGCCCTTACAATAGCCTTTAGTTATATATATTTTTTGCACACTTGTATCGCTGAAATATGTATGCATCCCAGCTCTTATGTATAATATGTTATGCACAGCTGAGCCTTGTCTGTGTCATAACTGATATTGGAACAATCAAAAGGGCTTCAGGGGATACTCTATCACACAGTTCATGTGGCTAACAACACTAAACAAGAACTGTAAGACAATTTTATTTTTTAAAACAGACTCAATTAAGAGAAAGAAAATATTTAATTTATATTTATTTGCAGCATGGAGAACGTAATTCAATTCCAAGCCATTAATTTCAATCTGCTATCAAAAAATATCCTTCCCAGATGAGAGGAAGAGAAATTGAGAATATGATAAAATTCTGGAAATTATTCATACTGCTTTCTTTGTTTGGCAGCACAGATCTTGACGTTACAGATGATCAAAGAACACCTTTTACCTAGGAAAAAAGCAAAAGCTAATACGAGCCAAGAGAGGTCCAAAATGCTTTATTGATGTAGTTATTTCATCCCCATCTCCTGTGCTTCAAGTAATAAAAATCTTCATGAGAAATAGTATTTTCTTAAGGGTCTTTTTCATCATTTTTGCAATTAAAAAACCTGAAGCGATGTATAAATTTCAACTGTTATTTCTTTCAAACCAAAAAAGTTATGGGCTTTTACTATTAAAAATGCATGTTTGAAATGTACTAGGATGAAATTTTTCTTTTTGATCCCTCAATAAAGGCCTAATCTGCATGCCATATTGCCTAAGAATATATGGTATTTCTGACACAAAGCATACAAAATATCATCCTGATATAGTTCAATAATATATGAACATAAAATCCAAGTAATGACTCCACATAACCTATTGAAAAATTAAACAGAACTTGATTACTTTGAGTGTAGTTTGAATGCAACTGGTAAGAATAAAAGACAGTGAAACTCATTAGAATTAGGACATTTAAAAGGCAGGAACAGTGGGAAGGGGTTGTTCAAAGCCTTCTTTTGGTATCAGCACTAAATAAAAACTTGCCAAGTTGTGAAATTGAAAAATAATAATAAAAAAAAGTGTTACATGGATAACTAACATCTTTGAAAACTAAGGTCTAATAATTATTAAGATGAATACAGATATGCTACACATATACCTACAGTGCATAATGCATGGGACATAGTAGAGAATACAATCCCTGTACTTCCAGGATCACAATTACATCACTTCAAGAAAGAAAAAAATATTACATATTTTAATTTGACAAAATCCAGGGACTCTTTACTTTCCTAAAATTTAACTGTTTCCTGAAGTGATTAAACTAGTTTACTCTCTTTCCTTCATAAGAGCTAAAGCACATTAAGCCCTTGCCAACTCAAAAGTTGTATTAATTCTTTTCTAATGCAACTAGTCATTTAAAAACACTCGAAAATAGCACCATTTCTAACCTATCCCCTGTTAGTGATAATTTCTCTGACAACACTCTTCCTACCATTCCATGCTAGGGAGCATCACTCCAAATTCAGCAACTGCAGCTATTTTCTAGATTTCCCTGCTTCTAAAAAATCATAAGATACACACTCCTAGCTTGTTTAGAGCAGAGTTTCAGACTGTTTCCTGCAGAAATTGCTCAAATAAAAGAGCTAAAAGAGATTCACTTTTAAGTCTGCTCTCTTCTCTTTGAATTGTAGCTATTGTGGGAAGTTACACGATAGTATGGTGGAACAGCAGGAGTCCTTTTGAAAATCTGCCCTGGGACCTTGAGGAGACTCAAAGTCATGGTGGAGACTGAAATTACCAGCATGAAGACTTCTGTTTGCTCATTTTCACCTGGAAGATTAGCTGTTCTTATTCCGATCAGTTTCTGTGTGTTTTAGTGCACAAACTATAAAGCAGAAGTTTAGCTTAGAGATCACGAAAACCTGCATAATTTTATCTAGGCTTACATCAAAAGAGAACCAGGCAGAAAGAAGTATCTATGTTCTTGTACACACTTCTGTTGAACATCTAGAAGCAAGCAATAGTCTTGTCAAGACCCTAAGCTAAATACCTCCCTCTCTTTTCCTACAATTATAGCATTCCTCAAAGGGCTGCAAGCATTCACTTTTCTGACCAGCAGTGCTTGTCCCTTGGAATGACTGTTTCCATCAAATCACATCAGTCAGCAACACCAGAAACTGCATAACATGAAAACAAGATGTAAGCCAAGTGCAAAACATGTTGTGGTATCCTCTGACTGGATAGGGAACTGAGCGCTCCACAGGATTCCAAAGCTGAAGTTCTTTCTCAGATTGACTCAAATCATTTACATATGGATGCACTGACTGATCTTGTATGATCAAGCCATTCCTCTGAAACACAGCCAAATAAAAATCAGTGGAGCTTGCGTTCTTCTGCCAAGACAGAGATACAGTTTTTTTGAACTGAACATAGCTTAAATCAAACCAATATCTTGCACCTTTGTTATGCTTCAAATTCACAGTAAATTATTTTTAATGGAAATACTCCCCTCCCCCATCCCCTTGATTCTATAGTAGTTTTTTCTTAAATGGCTGAATACTTCTGGAACGTGTTTCCCAAATGTATGTAACAGAAAATAAACCCCCTTGTATCACAAAAAACAGCCCACCCTCCCCCACAAAACCAAACCAAACCAAACCAAACCAAACCAAACCAAACCAAACCAAACCAAACCAAACCAAACCAAACTAAACCAAACTAAACAAAAAAAAAAACAAACCTAAAAAAAAATTAAGTCCTAACCATTTAAACTTGGGAACGTGCTAGATTTATAAGCAATGATAATTGCCTCCTTTTGTATTCATCCTTTATACTGAATGAGATTGTCGTCCTGTAGAGAAAACTGTAAAGGGTATCCAAATAATCAGTGCTGGTAATCTAATGCATTATCACAAGAAAGGGAGTTAACACTGCAGCTGTAAATCTGGCAATTCCTAGCTTTGAATTACAGTCACTTATTTTGCAACTTGATATTCCTTAGACATTCTTTTTGTTTTTTCAGTCTCCCAGATCGTGTTTCTTTTGTAACCCGAAGTTAGAGACAAGTGCACAGCCTGGGCAGCGCCAACAGTTGTCCCTCCCCTGTTGTGAACCACTGAGGAGCTCTGAGCCCTCCCCACAGCCCCTGACCTGCCACCAGCAGCTGGCAGGAAGCAGCTGTTCAATTTGCAGAGGAAACTCTGAAGGGCCAGACAGACTGCAGGGAGTGATCAAGGTGACAAGACTCCACAGTGCAAATGGTATTGCTGTACGGTGAGGGGAAAAAATACTATGGTCTTCAGCTTCATTAAGTTTACAGTTTCCAGACCTCAGCACTCATGAAAATTTCAAGACATTGCATGCCTTTACCTGCTCATGTTTGGTTGTGGTGTTCACACTGACATTTTCAGATGCACTGTCTTGAGACTGCTGCTTACATAAGCCTTTAGCTGCATCTCTGAACATGGTATCTTTCTCCAGCAAACTGTCCTGTTTGGCAATCGGTAAAGCCAGGGGATTGCTACAAAGAGAATCAATAAAGCAATTAGCTTCCTACTGAAGATGACAGACAATCAAATGTGGACAGCACAAGCACAGAACTGAGATACAACTCAGGGATGAAACACAACCTCCTGGTCCAAGTACTAAAAAGAAATTGTTGAGAAATAAACTGTTCACATAGGCTAGTTTGTTCCCAAAGACACAGAGCAACATACTTTGATTTAAAATTCACCTTTACGCATGTCTTTTTTGAAGCAGAATTGAGCAAGCCAAAGAGAATATGCATGAGTCTGCTTTTGACAGCACTAGGCTGGCAAATCAATAGCCAATTTTGCAACCGAATTTAAAAAGCACAGTTAAACTACACAGTAATATTTTGAAAAATAGTATGTTTTAACATAGCAATACAGATATTGCCATTGCAGTTATTAAAATAAAAACCCATCACTTTTTAGCTTTTAATCAGGCGATATCCAAGATACATTTTACGACCAGAAGCTGCTCTGAATTTGTGCTAAAGATAAACAAACAAACAAACAAACAAGCAAATAGGAGACTCCTGAAATTACTCCAACAATATGCAATACTCTTCATCCACATAAAAGTTAAACCTATTCTTACACGCATGGAGTTGTCTTCCCTATTGACAGTTCAGACAATATGACACTTTTGAAAAACAGCAATGCCAAAATCTTGGATGATTTTTCAGAGTTGCACATCCAAGGAATTAAGTGAGGAATCAGCCACAGGAGTTGAGAACACAAACATCTTAAAAAATAATCGTCTGGATTCTGACAGTGCAAATGAGACAATCTCATGGAGTGTACATCAGCTCCTTGCCAAAATGTGCACATAATTTCTTTGAAAGGAAATGTGGACTCAATATGGGAATGTGGGAATAGTTCATACCACTATGGAATAAAGCCCAAACTTAGTTAAAATAAATCTCATATTTACTCTAAGTTACTTGAGTTTAATCACTGATTATAAAAAAGCCATGATTATACACACAGTTAACGCAAATGAATACTCATAGCTAACACTGACAGCAACTCAGGATAAGAACTGCTCTTGGAAACAGAACTGAAATACACACATAATTTTAGAAACAAAGGATAAAGCACCTTCTAAGCAGAATTCACTGAAAAACAAGACAAAGTAGTTTCCCACTGAATAAAAGATAGATGAAAAAAACTTTTCTTTTGATGAAACTGTCAGTCTTCAAATATTGAAAGAATCAGTTTAAACATTTTATAATGAAATGTAATTTTTTTTTGTCTCAAGATGTTTTGCTTCAGACATTTAAATGTAAAACATCTAGAGGAACACTGGTGAAAATAAAAATTTGTATTTACTGCTTTGATTCACCTTAGATAATTTTGTGACAAATTTACCAAATGTCACATGGACAAAAGATCCACCCCCCCTTTTTTTATTTTGCATGAACTGCAGAACTTGGCAATTAGAATAAGACATATCAGTGATTGGATTGTAGAAGAAATTAAACTCCTGTGACACAAACATAAATGACTAATATTAATTCACATTTTACCCAGATTCAGAATTGAACAAAACATAATTAAATATTAAGTTTTCTTTCTGAGTAGCCTTTTGCTACTGTCCAAAACTGTTCATATTTCTTTAATCACAGACAAATAGAAGAAAGACTTAAAGAAATGCATTAGCCAAATTCAAGTATTAAAAACCAAAGCACTATCACTTATGTCTTTCTTAATATTCACATGATGTTTCTTTTAAATTGTGAAGATCCAGGATGTTTTTGCTGTGAAGTTGAACCTTACCCATATAATCTTACCCCTTTTGTGGTAACTACACAACACACATTAGAAATACTTCTTAAAATTCAGCTATAAACTCCTTGCAACCAAACAAACCTTTCAGGTGTCACAAAAGAGAAGTGGTTGTAAATCACAGCAAAGTGTAGGGGAAAATGGGTGCCTACTGTTTTGACAGATGCATTTTGAACTTAAGAGGACACTAATAACAATTTAACAGGCACGTTTCATGTACTGATGTACACGAGAATAGCCTATAAATAACGTGCATTTAAGAGATATTAATAGGACTTCATGTGATGGAAATGATGACATACAATTCATATTACAACAAAAAGGTGAATGATTCTGTGAAAGAAAAAACATATTAAAATTACTTCAACAGTTCATTATGACTCAGGTTCAAGAAGACACTATGAAAAATAAACCAAAATAAAATGTTTCCAGAAAACACTGGCTTTTTAGAAAAGTATTTCTATTAGTCACAAGATTAAGTCAAGCAGTACCTCTGAAAGCTCAGCTATAGGACAGTGCAAGGGAAGATTTTATGTTAATGTAGGCAAGCAGATTAGCATGAACTGTCTTCTTTTATTAAAATTAATGGATAATTAATGGATAATTAATAGATAATTAACCACAAAGGGAGACTTATGCCAAAATAATGCTGCATAGTAGACAGGAAGAAGTGTTACCTAGGGTAATCTTATTTGAACGTGGTAGGACTTTCTACCTGTCTATCTGACTGGAAAAAATATGGACTGTTATATGGAGGAACACTGATTTTATTTTTATTCAAAGAAGCCTTCATATATGGAATTAATTTGAAGTATTGCTTAATTTTATTGGATTTTTTTTTAGATAAATTGAGATGGTTTTCTATAAGTTGCCATACTCTATCATGTCATGAAAAAAGGAAAAAAAACCCAAAATCATATGAAAAACTGAGAGCTGACAATCAAATAATTGGAAGTTTTATCATCAATATTGGAAGTTTTTGGGCACCTTCTAATTTGATAGAGAGAATTATATCAAGGCAGAATCTGTAATAATATTTGCATGGGCCCTTTGAGCTTATAGCTTTTGTGGGAGAAAATTTCTGTAATCCTTCCATAGGCAATTCTGAGATGCTTCAAACAACTTCTAAGCCAGTTGACACCTGTAAAGTGCCTAATCTCTGAAATATCAGGTTAAAATTGTTTTAAAGTTACATAAAAGAAACTTCAGAATAGATTAAACATTAGAAGAGTGTTTGAAAATACTAGAATAATTGAAAAGCAAGTGCTACATAAGTGGTTACATGGAAATTTTACGTAAGAAAAATTGAATCTCTTCTGGTTTTGTCTGAACACATCTATTTGTATTTTATTTCATATTCTTGTGCTGATCTTGAAACACATCCATTACTACAATTAAGATTTACTTAAATATGTTTCAAAAAATATACAATATGATTAAGTTAGCATTACTTTGAAAGTAAGTTCTTCTTTTAGTATTTGCCACTACCAGATGACTGCACTATCCGTGTATTAAAGGACTATTTCACCAAGGAAAGTTCTACAGGCACGTGTACTGATGTAGAAGTACAGTGGTGATCATTGTAGCCATAGCATGAGCCTAAAGTCACTTTTAAACAGATATAGCCAATTTAATGTTTTGAACTGTAAGCTATATCAATTAATATATTCTGTGCTGGTATTTTTGCCAGTGGAGTAACAAATTTTGTTCTGATTGTACCATTAGAATTAAAACTGGCAAAACTTTCCAGCATAGACCTTAGGTTTGCTGCAATGGTCAATCTTCAAGTAACTTCATGGCATAATTAAAATTCTGTCCTTCACCTAATTCACTTGGTCAATTATGGCCAAGGAACTACGCTGGAGCAGGTATGGCCTCAAAGGTGCTGTAGCTTGTGGAGGGCCTGTCTAAAGCAAAGAAAAGAACAAGACGAGTGACAGAGAGAAGTAACTGCAACCCTGCCCTGTGCCACCCACACCTCACTGATGAGACTGAGTGCAATGAAGAAAACCAGGTGTGCTAGGTTGAGTCTGAGCTGACAGACAGCTCGTTTGACCAGTAGTGCTTTTTGGAATTTCCATATTTAAAGTCTGGAGGACACAGGAAGTACCTCTATTTTGGTTTTGCCGCTCCTGCAGGAGGAGGGGAAGATGGGGCTGAGGTTCCGCTCCTCGGAGCGGCCTCGGCCTTTCCCCACCCCCCTGGTGCCGGGGCACGGCCCCGGAGTGCCGGCGTGCCAGCAGGAGAATCCCTCCAGAGCCTCGGCAGTTGAAGAACAACCATAATCGCTGCAATTAGCTGCAACCACCCGGCAGAGGCTTCTGAGGACTGCCCCCCTCCCCACCACGTGGCCACGGAGATCCTGACAGAGGCCAATGGAGCTAAGACACTAACATCAAAGAAGCCAGCAGCACAAAGAGAGTGGGGTTTTTCTTCATCATAAAGCCCATACAACGGAGACTATTTTTTCATCATGGCGTCTCCAATGTCAGAGAGAAAGAGAAAGTGAGTGAAGCTAAGATGGCGACGGAGAAGAAAGAGGGCGGATCCGCACTAGCAGCGCGGAGCTTAAAACTGCTTCTTGCAGACAGTGGTGGAACCTGTAATATTCCAAACTGTTTTTCTCTTTAATCCATTTAAAGACATGGGGGGGTGATGAAGGATTCTGAATGTAGCCTATGTGCAAAGGGGACCATGCCAGGTTACCCAGAATTGTGAGGAGCTGTGAGAAACTTCTAAGGTTTTCTGTGGAGAAGCAAGTTGCTATTTCAGGCTGGAATCTGCCCACCCTTAAAAAGAATACCCCATGTGTGGCCCATGTGATTTTCTATCCATGGGAGAGCTGTTTTTTCCCGGTGGCAGCTTTAATCTCGGGCGGGGGCTGTTGGACTGTTGGCTAATGTAGTTGGGAAAACCACGGGCAGCAGAAGAAACCTCTGTTTCCGTAATAGTGGGGAGATTCTTAAGAACCGTGAATACTGACCAAGAATTATGTGGTGTTATCCTTTGTGCTGGTTTGGGGAAAAGAAAAGGGAGGAGAGGATGTGGGAGCAAAAAGGAGGGGTTTTGCTTTAATTTCTTATTATTTCTTTTTCTTTCTTTTAGTTCTGTTAATAAACATTTCATATTCTTTAGTTTTGAGCCTGCTTTGCATTCCTCCAAATCTCCTATCTCACAAAAGATAAGAAAGGCGAACTGAAACCATTACACCAGGTTTGCTTGGTAACAGCATATTTCAAATATACTGACTGCTAAATTTTGTTTCCTCTACCTGAGTAGAGGCTGACTTTCAATTCACCTCTTCACAATGTTCTTCAAGAAATCAATGCTGTAATTTAAATTTGAACCAGCAAAACTAGGTTTGCTGACATAACACATGCTATTTATAATTGTTTGTTCATCATTTTTGAGTCTGCTTTTGAATACCGTTTTCTTCTGAGAAATGGCCACAAAGCAATACGGTCACAACACAGAGTTACTAGGAACTATTGTAAAACTTACCACCTCAGAATAGACATACTTTCTCACATCAGGAGGGCTGATGAAGAATGGATGCAATAAAGAACAAAGCAATGGTACATGTTTATTATTACTGTGCACTACTCTTCAGCACTTAAAAATTAGTTTGGTACACAAGAACAACACAGACATTTACCTTCAACCTAGCATATTATACATCTCTCTACAGACTCTTTTAGCAGAGCATGAAGGATGAAACTCTTTGTTTTCAACATTAGCCACTGAAAAAAAAGTTGTTGAAACCAGTCATCTAGGCTGCCTCTCTAACAGGCAGCATGGTGCCAGTCTGGAGGGTAATTCACTCTATCTTAAGAATATGTCTACTATCATTTGGAATAACAACTCTCTGCAAGGTTTTGGGATTCACAATTGTAAGCATAATAAGAGCTGAGATAAACAGCTTTGAGATGAGACCTGATCTTCAGTCACTGTAAATTAAGATTAGAGGATTTCTAAGTAACATGGAACTCCGTGTGGTATGGTTCACCAACAATTTTCCATTTTCAGTAGTGATACCTAAGACATGCATGGGCAAAATACATCAATACTTTCCCTTCCAAGAACGCTCCCATCACAGAATAGCTGGCTGGCCAGCTGATACTCTCCTGCACTGATAGCAGACCTGATAGACAGGTAGTACAAAGGTGTGGCTGACAAAGTCTCTAAACCTAAGACTGCCAAAAGTCTCAAGAACGTGCCAAAGTGGCATTACTTCAAGCTTACTGTATCCTAATAGTGGCCCCCTGGCTATGTGCAAAACCACTGCCAAAGTCAGTGCACAGAGCTGAAAAGGGCTTTGGTTTCACCTGGTGCTGTGCTCTCATGCAGCCACCACAAACCAGATGCAATCCCACACTGGGATACAGCTGCCAATAGAAGCTAAACTCATTGCAATTCCACACATAAATAAATTTTCTTTGTTCTTCCATTCAGTGGACTTTGCTTTTCCAAAACTTCCAGTGAAGGTTTTTACACATGGCAGGCCTGTACTATTGTCATATAAAGGGTAACTACACAGAAAACTCTCAAAAATTAGCTGTCTTAATCTATGTATTACAGGAAGAAAAGTGTAGAGGAAAAATATTTTCAGACCACATCAACTTTGTGCAAGTCATGTCTTCCAGAGGTTAATGGGTGTTAGCACTAAAACCAGTGTGCAGTAGAATATGTGCACCAGAGCACAAACTTCTAGAATATAGAACACATGGAAATGCATCATCTACATGCAAGAATAATGAAAAAGTTCTTAAAGTCTCTAAAATCTTTATGAATTAATTTTGCTAGGCATCATTACATAGCTACAAGAGTGACCTACCTTCTACTTCTGGTATTACAATATATCAATAATTAAAAATAATTTTTTTACTTGCAATTGAGAATCTAAAGGCTTAGTTTCATGCCTCAAAATTACATTTTTTCATTTAAAAGGCATCTGAGGGACACAAATTTCAGGAGTATGATTTAAGTTATTGAAACAGTGGGTTAGACTAGAGGACTGCTTATTTCATAAGGAATTAACAAGCATGAAAAATTAGTAATTTCATAAACATTAGTATCATATACCCAGCCACATACATATTAGTGACTACAAATCATGAAGCAGAAACAACACACTGTGTTTACCATCCATGAAATGTGCAATCTTTACTAAATATAAATATATCCCATGGAATTCTGAATTTAACAGATTGATCATTTCATGACAGTTGCTCACCTCTTCCAAATTTTAATGTATCTAAACACATTCTGCCAACCACAAATTATAACTATTATAAAATGTAAGCATATATATCTTATCCGTCTCGTGATAAGTGGTTTTATTTATTGTTTGCCTCACAAACACACTCTATGGTGATTACTACAGAAAAATGAATGTCAGTGTTTTGCAAGCTTATTCAACCAATAAATATATACTTCTAATACACAGCAACTGCACATTGCATAAAAACATTATTGGTTGCTTTTAAAATTTCCTGGATCACAGTACCTGGAAGTAAGAATCTGAAATATCAGTATGTCATGTACTACCATAAAACAGCCAATAGTGCTTCATACCTACTTTACATCTCTTTTCACATACCCATGACATTCTTTTTTTAAAATTCACAGGGAAATACAAAAGTATCAAAATTTACAATTTAAGACACAAATTGACTCTTCAATACTGAGTTGTAAGTCCACACTGCTAAATGCTACTTGATTCCACTTGAATTTTAAGCAGCACAAATCCGAATATAAATTTGTAACTATAATTTTGACCAGTATAATTTCATCTGCAATCACATATCTGATTTTTCTTTTTCAGGACTTGTCCTTGCTTCTCTCACAGGCAATGGTAGTTTTAGTTACACTGTTCTCATCTACCTTAACAACAGGATGTTCAAATCTACAGTATTAACCTCTAATAATTCTGCTAAGGCAAACCCAGATAATTTTTAATGGCAGTTACAGTAATATATTTTATTATTCCTAATCTATAATTATAAAACTAAGATTGACAAAAAGATATGAGAGATACAAAGGCAAAAGATGATTCAGGAGATTTCCAAAAGGAAATAGTTACTTGGCCCACCAAATCACACAGAATCGTAGAATGGCTGGAGGTGGAAGGGATTTCCTAGAGGGCACCTGGTCCAATCATCCTGCTCAGGCAGGGACACATAAAGACAGTCACCCAGGACCACATCCAGATGGGATTTGAGTATCTCCAAGGACACATAGCTAAGATTCACAGGCTGACAGATATGGTTAAAAGGATAATCCAGCTTCAGTGGATTGCTCTGTAACACCACTGGCACTTACTTACAGTTTATTGGAAATTGTGGGCAAGTCATGGATGATCTCTTCATATGGCTCTTCCTGAGATAAAGTAGAAACAGCTAAAGGGTCTTTCATTTTTTCCTCCCAAACAATTTCAGCCTTCAGAAGCATTTCCTCAATAAAATCAGAAGCTGCAACATCTAAGACATTGGAACACCAAGATATCAGACAAGAAAATGGTGCAGAAAAGCTGCTTTGAATTAAAATCTCTAGATCAGGTTAAGACTAAACGTGGCTAGATAACATGAAAGGAATTGCTCAGATATTGATCATAAAATAATACTTGAAATTACTGGGAAAACAAAAGCAAAGTAAACTCAGCACAGACTTAAGATGTCATCTGCAAAACCTCAAAACCATTCCTGCTGTGTAGCGAACCAAAATATTCAATAATTCATAAGACTTCAGGAAAAAAAATACAACCCTTTTCAACACTTTATTTCTATGAAAACATGCACTTAAATCCTTTTCAAATGTTTTACATTTCTACAAACTAGATATATGCCTTATAAATACAGAAGTGTTGAAATCAGTTCTATTTGAGAACCAAAAAGACAGTTAACTGTGTTAAATACCTACTAAATGTGGTTAGCTAACTGTATGGTTAGATTATCTGAGTTTGGTTCACAACCTTTTTTACAAATAAAAACTGGCATGTGTCTAACCACAAATAACTCTTCTAAGGTTAAGCGTCATGAAGTTCCCTGTGAATGTATTTGTAGGCACATATGCTATTTGAAGCATAGCATATTTTGCTTTATTATGCAAAGGAGGTTCCATCCATAATCTGACAGAAAGTTTCTATTATCTACATTACTGAGTTTCATCCTCATTTTATCCAAGGCATAGAAGGTTGAACAACCATGTGTTTCTTCTTTCCAGCACTGCTAGCTGGCATTACTGACATCAGCTCTGCTTTGATCTCTGTGTTAGGCCAGTTGATCTGAAGTCCCTTCCAAGCTAATAGAGTCTACAATTCTATTATCTTTAGAGCCAGTGCCTCAGCTCCCTGTCGCTACCTGGTTTAAGAAGGTGCCTTCTGTGGTAAACAATGGCAGCTACACTTCAAAACTAGGTGTTAAATTTGTTTTCAGACAACAGCTATAGAAATTCCAACTCAATGTACTATAAAAAGTTGAGACAGAAAGGAACTTAGTGAGAAGTCACCAAAAATATGTAAAGGCAGCTACCACCAAGGTACAGAAGAACTCTCAAGTAAGAAACATGGCTAAAAATAAACAGGGAATGAAACAAGTGGAGGACCATGCTGTCATTTGATATGATATCCTGAGTTACCATGACTAGCAGTTTTCAGCAATGTATGTAAGAACATACACACATATATGTGTGTAACTCTACACACTGAATGAACTATATCTAAGAAATCAGGAAGGAAAGAAAACAGTGTCACAATAGCTAATATACATATTATGTATACGGATTTTCACCTACCTGAAGGCTTTTCATTATTGCAGTTAAGAAGATTGGGATTTGCCTGGTGCATCAAAAGCAGCTTCACAAGATTGGCCTAAAATGGGCAAAACCAGAAGTGTTTGAAATGGGAGAAGTAGGACAGGTGCCTGTCATTCAGTTTATTCCTTCCTTCCTGCACTATCTGAAATGATATGATAACCCACAGGCAGTACCACCCAACCCCCACCTTCTGCAGCTACTAAACACATTTCTATAAATCACAAGTGGCAGAGCAAAATGCAATTCTTGTACAATGAGGGTACCCTCAGCATAACTCCACCCCCAAAGTCTCCTTCCACTCATACACGTGTAAACAAATTCACAGAGTAAAAAATCCTACCACACCATCACCACCTGTTGAGACTTAGATCACAAATATTTCTTCATGCCTAACTAATCCAACAACTGTGCACCACCACTCTCAAAGGGGTCTGACTCACAGCCATCATCATAGAAGTAAATCTGTTCTCTGTCAGTAGCAGAAATTTGCACATTTATCTTCTGTTTAACAAAATAATCTAACCTACTAGTAAAAGTAAGAACTATAGCACAGTATGGGAAGGTAGAGTATCATAATGAAAAGGTCTAAAACATATTTTTCAATTCCTGCAAGGAACTGTTTTTAGTGAGTTCTTCTATGGCTGTACCAAAGTCTCTAAAGATACTTTCCCATCAAAGGCTGTAGCGCTGTCTAGCCTGATAAACTGGTTAGTCAGAAAGGAGTGAAAGGCTGCATGAGGAACAAAAAATACTTTCAGAATGTGAATGTAGAGCCCAACTAAATGAGAGCACTACATGCATTTTTGAATATATGCTAAAGCAAATAGAATATATAAGTGTAACCAACAGGAGAGGCCAGGATGAGCAAAGGGGAAAAAAAGCTGTGAAGGAAAGAAAGGATTCTTCAGAGTAGAAGAACAGACCTAGAGATAAATGAGACCTCAACTGGAAGTCAGCTAAGGGAAAGGATAGTAATTTGGCATAAACCCAAGCAATAAATAAATAAACAAATAGGAAAGCAATCATGGCAACAACAACAACAAAAAATCACTATGGATTCAGTGCATAGGAGGCAACTCACTAGAAAAAAACATGATAATGAGGAATCCGTTAAGTGCAAAGAAAATCCCAAGCTTCTAATCATAGAAAATCAAGATAATATTGTTGTAAATTTCTGTAAAAATAAAAACAACTTTGTGTCTTCAGATTTGTAATGCTGGCTTTCTTTTCTTGCAGCAACAGCAGAAAATTCAGCAAACTCCAAGAAGTGAGGAAGCCATAGCAGGTTTATTTCCAAATCCAATTAGCCCTGCTTTCCACTGAGAACTTGCAACACATGTAGAAAAAAAAAAAAAAAAATATATATATATATATGTCTTTTTTTTTTAGTAAAAAAAGGAACATGCTTAGTTATGGAGCTACTTCATAATCTCTGAAAAGTGGTAGTAGTTGTATCAAAGAAAGGAGGTTTTAAATGCATTTTCAGTTTATCAAAAATGCACAGCTTTTTGGGTTACCAAAGGTTTGGATTTATACCACAAGAAATCCCATGCTCAGATATCAATATTTCCTGCTGCCAATGAAGTATCTCCTGCTGGGGTTCCTTGATGCGTGTCACAAGGACTAAGGTATTCAGGTCACTGACAATTTCAATAACCTGCTTTTGGATACACAACTCTGTGTTGGAATTTGCCTGATTCACTAATGTTTTAGAAGGAGTATTTTAAAATACAATTGTCATATCTTCAGAACTGTGCCTAACAGTGGAAATATTTGTAGAATAATTACAGCAAATTACCACTAAGCAAAGGTATTTCAACTGCAGAGTTACATATAACATACATATGACTATGTCAAGAAATAACATAATATCTAATAAATTATTGCAGAACCTATGAATAAAATTAGTGTGTATATATATGTATTCCTATTTTTCCCAGTGTAGTCTTTACCAACTCACGTAAATTTAAAAAAAAAAAAAAAATAGACAGTGTCATGACTCACGGTGCAGAAAATGACACAGTAATGGCAGCTATTTAAAATATTTGCTTATAAAATATCATTTGTCTTGCTTCTCCTTTTATACCCTTAATTATTTATTCAGTACCTTTTGACAGAACACCAGGAAACATCTTAGACCTCATTTTTTTCCTTTCAGATCTTACCTCCAAATACCCTCCTTCCCAAAATACAGAACTGGTTACCTTTTCTGTATTAATAAAGCATGGCCATCTCTCTTTTCCTGGTATTCTGCTCAAATTGCAATATTTCTACCTCTCTCTGACATCTCGTACTGAATATCTTACCCTTTGACTGTCGAGAATGGTACTGCAAAGAATATTTTCCTGTCTCACACTTTAATCTGAAATTCCCACCTTTTACATTCCCCTGGCTCCTTCTTTTCTCACCAAGCCAGAAGATCCTTGCCTTCATTTTCAAAGGCCTTCACAGACTCCCCATGCTTTATGTATTCCCACTCATTCAGGCTCCAGTTCCCACTGCACATTGAGCTGTGACTTTGGCCATCATTAATACATTTTAAGATACCTATTTTTGTACTATTTCTAGGCTGTGCCTTATACTAGTGAGGAAGTCTTGAAAATATTGGTGAATTACATTGTGAACATTCATTCACAACCTGTTCTGATGTGATGCTTGCTGAAGAGAAACAGGCAATGGGCCATTCAACCACTCAGATGGACTGAAAAATGGCCCAGTGACCGGGCTGATGATGAGTAGCAAGCAGACTAGGTAGACGCCAGTTACCAGAACTGTCCAGTCCTGTTTCACATCCCCATTAATGATCTGGTTGATGAGGCAAAGTTCACTGACAGCATTAAAATGTGACAAGTGACTGATACGTGAGAGGGTTGTGCTGCCACCCCGAGGGACCTCAAGAGGCTGGAAAAATGGGCAGACAAGAATCTCATGAAGCTCAGCCATGACCAAGTGCAAAGGAACAACCCCAGCCACCAGTACATGCTGGGGGCTGCCCAAATGGAAAGGAGCTTTGCAGGAAAGGACCTGGGGGTTCTGGTAAATACCTTGTCGTACATGAGCAAGAAATGTGCTTTGGATGCACAGAAAGCCAATGGTTCCTGAACAGCAGTTAGGAAGAGTGTTGTCTGTAGGTCAAAGGAGGTGATCCTTCCTCACTACTCAGCCCTGGTGACATCACACCTGGATTGCTGTGGCCATTTCTGAACTTCTCAATACAAAAGTAACATGGAAAGAGTCCAGCAAAAGGCCATTAAGATGATTAAGAGACTGGAGCACCTCATATATAAGGAAAAAAACTGCGAGAGTTGGAATTCTTCAACCTAGAGAAACAAAGGTTCAGGGGGATCTCATCCATGTGGGTAAATACCTGAAGAGAGGATGTAAAGATGACAGACAAGCTCTTTTCAGTGGTGCCCAGTGATGGGTCAAGAGGTAACAGGTACAAACTGAAGGCTCTTCTGAGCATCACATAACATTTTTTCACTGTGATGGCAAAGAAACTCTGGCACAGGTTGTCCAGAGAGGTGTTGAAAAGTTCTTTAAACCTAATGAAACATGGAGTACAACACTATAAAAAGCTAGAAGAATAACTGGACACAGCACTTTAGATGCAGCTTCACAAGGGCTGAGTAGAGGGGCAGGGTCACCTGCAGGCGATGCTCTTCCTAATGCACCTCAGGATACCGTTTGCCCTTCTTGGCCACAAGGACACACTGCTGGCTCATGGATGCTTGCTGTCCTCCAGGACTCCTGGTCCTTCTCCTCAGAGCTGCTTTCCAGTGGGTTGGCCCCCACCCTGCATTGGTGCAGGGCATTATTTCTCACCAGGTGCAGGACCTTGCATTTGCTGAATTTCAGACAGTTCTCTGTCCACCTCTCCGCCCTGCTGAGGTCCATTCTGAAGAGCTGCACAGCACTCTGGGGTATCAGCCACTCCTCTCAGCTTTGTGTCCTCAGTGAACGTGCCGAGGCGGCATCTGCCCCTTCATCTAGTTTTCAGATCGTCAGTACAAAAGAGACATGTGGTTCCTAGAGTGGGTCTAGTGGAGGGAAATGGGGATGACTGGGGGACTGGAGCATCTCCCTTGCATGGACAGATTGAGGGAGTTGGGCCTGTTCACTATTAAGAGCAGACAACTAAGAGGGGACCACATCAATGTCTATCAGTATCTGAAGGAAAGGTGTCAGAGGATTGAGACAGGTTCTTCTCTATGCTGCCAAGCACTGGGACAAGAGACAGTGGACAGAAACTGCACAGAAGTTGCACCTGAACATGAGGAAGAACTTCTTTATTGTGCAGGTAACAGTGCACTGGAACAGGTTGCCCAGAGATATTGTGGAGTCTTCCTCACTGGAGATATTCAAGAACTGTCTGAACACAATCCTGTGCAATGTGCTTGGGGATGACCCTGCTTGAGCAGGGAGGTTGAACTGCATGACCCACTGTGGTCCCTTCCAACCTGACCCATTCACTGATTCTGTGACATAAGGCAGCATAAATACATTTACTGCAATATGTATATTATAAAGGCTCCAAATACAATTGCCCTGTGCCAAAAAAGGGGCTAAGTTTTACCACACATTAAATGTCAGCTAAAAAAAGCCCAATGCTAAGTTTCATGAAATACAGGCTTAGGAGCACCAGTGTTGACCAGACTGCAAGGCCTCTTGCCACAGATAAGTAACTGCAGTGACAGAGTAGGAAATATGGGGCATGAAGGAATGACAGAGATTCCTCAAGAATCTCCCTATGCACTTGAGGCTGCAAAGGCATCTCAAAACTGCTCTCAAACCACACTGGTTTTTACTGCTAATGAATTAGCTGCAGAGCAGAACCAGTGCTCCTGAAAAGTGTCTTCCTCTCTCATCTTGTCAGCTATTTTCCTCTGAAGCCGCGTACAGGACATTAGGTGTGTGCCAGCACCTACAAAGGATAAACTGCTGGCTCTGCCTGAGCTTTTAGCTCTTATTATCCAAGTCCCAGTCCCAGAGCCACTAACTGAGATCATTTATTCTCCTTTTTTTACCATCAGAGAGATACCTGCTTAAGTTGTAAATTCAGAAAGCTGGAGGTTTTATGCAAATATCCTCATGTGCTGTTTTGCACAGCAATGAATATGCATTATACAATTTGCATGAACCCCCAACAGTAAATTTCCTCCGTCTTTCACTTTTCTTCCCTGTCAGCACCAATATTTCTCTCCACTTCTCCCTTCCTCTCTGTCTGTTTCAACATTGGACATATTCTACCATTCCTAAGTGACCTGGTTCACCATCAGCCTTTTGGTTCCTAACCTCCTTCTCCATTTCTAATTCCCAGGCTTTTCTTCACATCCATTCCTCAGTTCTCTCTGCCTAAGCCCTCACTACTTTCTTCCCGCAATTTTGTTCTACCTGCTGTCACTTCTCAGGTTACCATTTCATTTTTGCTGGATATGGTCCCCAGCATGTGCTCATGCACAGTGAGACAAAGAAGTACAGTAAGAAACTAGTGGAACAACAATCTTAGATCAAAATCAGTATTATTTTTGACCATCAATCTCACGCTATTGTGTGAGATACAGTAAAATCACTGAGTATTATTTTAATATCTAAGGTGTATATTCACTAAACACAACAAAACCTCTAGACAGAACACAAGAAATATCACCGGTTACACCATTATAATCTGCAGTCTTCACCACTTAGTAAAATGACCTATATCTGTACTCATAAGGACCAGGTTTCTATTGCTCATATGACTCAAATTATCTTACTGGATTGAAAAGTGCAGGTTTATCTGATTGTGTGATTTTTGTTAGGCAGTTTGCTAGGACTGCTGCCTGTGAATGCTTATGATTTTTCTGTTTGGGTTTGGTTTTGTTTTGTTTTTTTTAATTAGACAGAAAAATAAAGCAACCAAAAATTAAGCACTTCTGGTAGCCACGTGTGCAAAAATATTTTACTTGTCCTTGTGAGCTCCAGAGTTTGTATGATTTGAAGACTTTTATTAGGTAGAAGATGAATTCCATAAGCTGAGAATCTTCTTTTTTGTTGTCTGCTTGGAAAATCATCAAAACTTAGCCAAGTTTCAAATCTTTGAAAAAATCAGCCACCCCATGCTTATAAGACAGTTTTTTTAATTATAATGGATAAAGCAGGGAGCCCCCTTTTGCTAGTACAGTCCACTGTAGGCCTACATGTTAGTAGAACCAGTAACAGCTGCTCTATTTAAATATACAGTTGGATGTTCAAAAGATTTGCAATAAAAAGAATAAAAATCAGGGATGTAGTTTCCATTTTTATTAGTACTGTTCTTATTATAATTATTAAGCTTCTGTGATAGAAGTGCTGTAGTTTAATGCTAACCATATATTCCACAGATTGAATAAGATCATGTAAGTCATGAAGCAATACAACTCCATAGAATAACACTGGAGACTATTTAACTGATTAAATGGAGTGATAATAGGCACTTTACCAAGCATCAAGGACATAAGAAAGAAAAATGTAGGTTAGGAACCCTACTAATGGGGAGTGAAACAAATTCCAACACAGAGACTCCCAGCATCAGGGAGTAAGGTAACTATTGAGCCATTAGAGTTTCCGTGAATTCAGCTTTTGAGATCATGTATTTGTTCTCCATTACGTAACAGTATGCCTTAGATAACTCTATGTCCCTTACAGACAAAATTTTGTAGGTAAAGCCCTAAGAAAGAGCAATAGTGTTCAGAGGCTAAATAGCATTTCCTCTGCAATTGCAAATCTGATCCACAGTACTGCTCTAAACACAGGAAATCATGTCTGGAACTCATTACAACTCTCCCTTCTTAATACAATATAGATTAGGAAGATTTTTTTTTTTTCCTATTTGAGTGCAGAGAAAAGGGGACCATAACCACCTGCAGTCAGCAAAGTAGAACAGATAAAAAAAAGTAGGTTGTGGGAATAAGACTAGCAGCAGGGCAGAAAGCATGGGGGCATGGGGGGAGTGTGTGTAATAGAAGAGGACATAGATAAAAAGCTGAAATGTGGAACTAACAGCATGAAATAAATGAAGTGAAAGGGACGAAGAGAAATGTGGCAAGGAGCCAGGATGTAGGTAGAGACAGACTAATCAGAAAAATGAAAGAAGAAAGTGACATGTGAGGGAGAAAACATTGACATTGAACAAGGGAGATTAGGACTGTAAGCAAGTGGGACAGAAGGGCAGGAAGGCTGGCATGAAGTCAAAAAGTATAAAAAAATGAAAGCTTGGATGAGAACCAGGGAGAGGAGGAGGGGCAGAAGCTGACTGTGCAAGGAATCAAGATTTGGATAAAACGCGTAAGGAAAGGACATGAAGCCAGGCAAATGAACTGGACAATAAAGCAATAGAATAAGGATAAGAATGGAACAGACTGGAGGCAGTGGGACAAATCAGGCTACGTGTGGGAGGAATGAACTGTAAATACTGTGTCTGTTCATGCACAGAGCCTGGAACAGAACTTAAGTTCCCCAAGTGTCACCACTACCTTTCTGCTCTCAGTAAGTTTAACCTACATTGTCTAAGAGTATGCCTTTTAAACCTCTGGAACAGTTCAAGTAAAAAAAGGGAAGGCTAATGCTGTTTTCAGCTATTAGAGCAAGTGACAAAGGTCACTTGAATGATTTTTCTACAGCTGATTTAAAAACTTCATCAGTCTTTACTTCAAGACTGATAACCTACATTTCTGGTTTTCAATCCACCAGGAAATGAGACCGAGAAAAAATAAAATAAATCAGGGAAAATATTATGTGATCTTGTGATTAAAGACGCTTATAAGTCATGGTCCTACAAGTTATATAGTTATATTACAGAGAAGATCATAAATCTGCCACTTCTCAAAGTTTGTGCCTGAAAAGCCTTGTTAGACTTCTTTTTCATACTTGCCTCTCATATATGAAAGCCACTATAAATGGTATTTTAAGGAAAATAAAATTTATATTGATCAGAGAGATCCTGAAATAATCAAATATATAGTGTAGACTGCACACCTCAGCTTTAAAAACATGCATGTAAACACTGAGAATTTTATAGTAATGTTGTATACCGAGATTGTCCCTACTCTGTACATGAAGTTCGAACTATTTTCTTATCATTTGGTATTGCATGAATCTAGGTTTTCTTGCCTTATGCTCTCTCCCCACAATTAGCATTTGAATAATTTATAGAAATCTTGTGAATATATTGAAAGAAAGATATCACAAGCAGAAATCCCAAAGTGGTCTCTCTGTTTGAGGGAACTGAGTGTAATTTGATCTGAAGGGAAATATGGCTCTTCTACCTGAGTACAATCACATATGCCAAACAAACAAAAAGACTAAAGAAAAAAGGGTGAGATATGTCTGGATAAAGCATTCTCTAGAGGATTTTCTGGCCATAAATTAAAGACTCCAACTACTTGACAGGGAAAATATTTATTCCCTGAGTGACTATAATCTATTCTTTTTGAAACACTAAACAAGCACCCCCTTCTTTAGGCTCTTCTCATTGAAAACATTTGTGGAGTGTGGTTGCAGAAGTTCAGAAATTGCATTCAAAGGAACTACTATGTCAATGCCCAAATTTAATGAGATTAAGTATCAGTCCCAAAAATGAATTCATATATCCCTCTACATTGAAGCATATTCCAAAAACAGATGTGGATTTTTTTCTGTTTCGAGCTCAACATGCACTTAAAGAAAAAAAAAAAGAAACTACAGGTCACTCAACTACAGTTGAGTCAAATGACTAATCTGTTTTGGTAACAATGAGCAAATTAGTTCACATTGTAAGAGGGTGTATTCTCTGTGACTTACTTCAGCATGGAGTAGAGTCCCTTTTACAATCTGAAAGAAGTGTTGTGTTTTGATGAACTAACTAATCAGAGGGGTATGATTCAGCCCAACCAAATGTGTGTGAGGGAGAATATACTTACAGAATGACAACTTCACAGATTTGAAAATCATACAGGATGTATATAATATGCTAAGAAACATGAGGTAAGCATCTGGTATCTATAAACATTTTTTTATTTATTTGGAATAAACATTTTTTATTTATTTGGGATATTTCCAATTTACTGATGGGAAGAAATCCTTGCTAGTACAGGAGTTACTCTTGCAGAGGTCCAGTCAGAAGCTGAACAAATGTCTTACCCCTTTTTTTTGACATCATGAAACTCTTTAAACCTAAGCCAGAGGCTAAATCTGTCTCACTAAGTAAGAGAGTGCAATGAAGCAAGCTTAAGTATCCATTATAATCCACACTGCTTAACTGTTAGCTCTCTCTCTGACTCTCCTTTGGACCACTCCAACCAGCTCTCTACAAACATGACTAATCTCCTGTAGAGGAAACTAGCTCCAAACAATATGAATGTGAGCCAGACTGTTGCCTGGCTTAATCCCTAGCCCTCTTTTATTTAGTGATTTAACAGTTTAGACATAGGCATCATCCCCCAAGGATGAAATTTTGGGAGAGGTAGTGTTTAAGCTACTGCAGAGTCAGCTCTGACCTGCATGTCTCCGATAGCTGTTTGAAAGGTGACATTTCTGTGATAAACAACAAAGAAACAGCTTGTGCCTGGGAACTGTGCCAAAGTACCCAAGGCAAATGTCAGAGCTGCAGCCTATTCCCACCGTGGGGAGGGCGAGTGTGTGCTCTCCTGATCACAGCAGCTGGAAGATGTCCAGCAGGGACAGCACTACCAGTGTCAGATTACTAGCTGTCCACAAAGTGATTGCTGTGCTAAATTCAAATTGAGGGGCCAGTCTGAGAAATACAAGTCGCCTTTCTGCAGTTGGCACCAGTGCCAGCACGGGCAGGGTGGTACCCAAGCGACGACGCGTGCCCTGCGCTGGTGTGCACAGACAGCAACCACAAATACACCAGCACTGCCCTGCTGTGTGAGAGTGAGACAAAGGAGTTCCAGCTGCCACCAAAAATAGGGTTAAAAATGTGTATGTCCACAAGGCCCTGTTAAATTTACATAGGCAACCCTAACATATTCTAATTTCTTGAGGCTAACTTTGTTGCCCTAATAATCTTAATTTGAAGAGGTTTTTGTGTGTCACAGATGCAGATTTGGATGTGTGTTGTAGAGCTTATTATTTTCCACCATTTTATTAAGGTAAAATTATTAAGGTAAGCAACTTTGATCTTAATACCTCAATAATATCAATTTTTTTGGTATAATGTTAATATCTCAACATGCATTAAAAACACAAAATTGCCTTTAGCCTTAATACTTACGGAGGGGAAATGACAACAGTCTTAGAAACTCAGAATAACATTGTTTAAAAATAGGCCTATTTTTTGATATTTGCAGACTGGTAGTTTTTCAACTAACAGTCTATTGGACTCATCGATAACCTAATCAGTTCCTGTAAAGCAGATTCTTGTCTTACAAACAGAGACTGACCTTCAGGCAGTAGCTGCAGCTGTCCTATTCTGTGCTCAGTAGCCATATCCTGTACACAACCCTCAAACTCACCAGCAATCTCCTGTATCCCTATGCAGGAAAAATATTCCACTCTAGATCTTCATGCTCTGTCACTAACACGACAATTCATTTGTCATTCACCCATGCTCTGTTTCAATATTCAGACTAATAATGTTTCCACATGGTAAATTTATCCATTAAACTAGTTTTCATTACAAATATATGTAAAGAGAGATACAGACTTTTTTTCTTTTACAACATCAGATAATACATACTGACACATAAAACTCTTACGGATTCCCTTGCCCGAAACAATGCAACAGGATTCTGCTATGTTTCGCTTGCGATAAGATTGGTTTTAAGTATCTAACTCTACTCCTTCTCTAGGATTCATTCTATGCAGCTTTATGCTTTCTAAATGTAAGGCATCAACTCCATGCCCACTTCATGATGACTGGGGAGACCCAGAAGACCAGTGGGCAGTTGACCCATCTTTTGGCCCCCCACTCTGATCTGGATTCCTCATGAAGAATTTAAAAATGCTCAGATTACACCTCTGACATATGCTAGTTGCCCATGACCCCTACAACCAAGGACGGTCAGACCTATAAGTAAAGAATCATCGCCCCTACTTTAAATGCACCCTCTAGGATTTTCTGAATTGTCTTCTAGAGGGGATTTTTCACATTAGACAAGGAAAAGCTTTGACCTTCTCCTTAAGTTTAGTTGGCTAAATTTAGTTGAGAAGAACGCCATCCTAAATAAAAATGAGTTTGCCATTACCAAGGAATCTCCACAAGCCAGGTTTATTATAAGGTGTGGATGCAATGTCTTTCACATGATTAGCTCACTCAGATTGATGTATCTTTCTCCAGCAGTTTCAATATAAATTACTGTGGAAGATGGTGCAATAAGATTTTTATAATCCACTTCATTTACAACTTGAGATTTGTAACAAGAAGCTTACAGTGCCATTATTCTTTACAAGTTTCCTCCTGTGCAGATGAAAATTAAATTTTCTCACTATAAATTTAAAACTTCTGTAGTTCCTCGTGTTTTTTCCCCCACACGTAAAGTAAATTAGTACCATCTCTATTATTGCTATGCTCTTACAAACAGCTAAATGTGGTGGGTTTTTTTCCCATTTTGTGTATTTTGTGTATTTGGAAACATAGAGCTGTATATGTATAGAGCTCAGGTCCTTCAACTGAGCCTGGATGTCACTCTAAAATAGAGTTAACAATTTCTTCATATCACAACTTTTTTTTTTTTGTAAGATAATATGCAAAATGTATGTATGTAAGGTCTATAATATAAAATAGTTCAAATACTAAATCTGTAATTTGTATAACTAATTCAACAGCAATTTATTAAGGTGGAGAAGCTTCTCCACATGAAAAATACATCTGTAGCTATTTTATAAACAGGAAAAACTATCAGTCCTTATGGCTACTGGAATATAATACTATTCGTATACTGGATGGGGTTTGGTTGCAGGTAGTGCAGCACCAGTGCTAGCAAACTATTCAATGACAATGGTTTAAAACAGCTTTTCTGAAATTTCTGTGACCAGTAATTAAAAGATCATTACTTGTTAGACAACCTATAAGACAAGAAAAGGCTATTTTGCTGTACAAATACATTCCTGGAAGGACAGAAATCCTCCTAAGAACTTAAAAGGACAGCAAACTAAAACCAAATAGACTTTTTGACAGTCTTCCAGTACAAGATAGAGATTTATTATTGTAACAAGATTTTCAAGTGTGACTTTTTAAAAAATATGTCACAAATACATATTAGAAGAGTGTGAAACTGTAAGGGATCAAGCCCAGAATTTATATTAATGACTTTCTCAGGGAAAACTAAGATTTTTGGCTAAAAGATAACTATTCCCTCATAAATATACTTTAATTTAAAAGAGACTATGCAAATTATGTCTTGTCTAAGGTTATTCCCTTTCTGCCATACTACTTTTACTCAAAATAGTAACAATACTCATATTAGTCTATAATCAGTTACTCAAAATGGAATTATAAATATCTTAGGCATGTAAATTCATCCTAAGACTAAAACACATTTTAAAATTATCATAATAAGAAAGGAAATTTTAAAAACACCCTGATGGCTTAGTTACTGAAATAAATATTTCCCTGATGTCTAATAAATCTCTTTTATAAAGGAATTTAAATTATTTACTCGCTTCTTACAAACAGAATCACATGAAAGCTGTATTTATCTCCTAAATGAGACTGGCAAATTATATATAATGATAATAAGATATCTCTAAACTTTATTATTCCCTAACACTACAAAGGGAAGATATTTGGTCTCTATTTGGCTAATTTTAGTGAGGAAGAGTACAATGTTTCTTCATTGTCTTTCTCTGTGTGTACCCATACTGGTTGTAAAGACACTAGTGCAGCTGGTCCCTGACTCCTCACTGAAAACTCCTGAAATAGTAAGAATTAACACTATTGTCATCTGGGACATAAAGGGAGATGCAGTTCAACAAATGTGCCAACAAAAAGGATCATGTCACAAAATAGCAATCTGAGCTCTTGAAATTCTTCAAAAGGAAAGACATACTTTCCCTTTTGCCACTTTCAGCTACAAACTTTACATGTACAGTTCTCTTTCAAAAAGAAAAATACCTAACTTAACAAGAAAAAGAGTATTTCAAGTCATCCACAGTTAGTGTTGCAAACATACCCATGCTACACATACATAAGGAAAGGTAAGTTCGATTTCCCAGCCCTTTCAAGTGAGTTCTTTCAAGTCCTCTTCAATTAAACTCAAGTTAACTCGACAACAGAAGAAATGTACAGCTGTAGTATAACCACATTGTTGCAGTACAAAGCCCTGACTTGTAAACCATCCCAAAACGTGAGAATAAGAAGCCTCAGCTCAAGACTGCATCACCGCTATCCTTTACTTCTGAGTAAGAGCTTTCTTGCCCTACTGAAATCTGAACACAGGCAGAGCGAGTCAAAGGGATCAGTGAGTAGCAGAATTGTAGCAGAATTACAGAACAGCACAGGGTAAGATGGGATGAGAAAATTAAATTGACAGTAAATGCAAAATACTCCTGATACCTCACTTGCTAACAAAACTTTGGTTCTGCATATCTTTGTGGAAATTTTTTCTCTCTAAATTTACACTACCTGAAATTATTGAGGATACATTTCAGGTCATATATATGTATGTTTATATATATATAACTGAATGACTTAAACTATTATGAAAATATGCTGAGCTTTGACACTCTATAAAAGAGCAGGCACAGGGTATCTCAATAGGAGAAATCTATTACCCAGCAGAACTAACTAGACTCAAACAGATTTACTTTTACTATAACTTTGCTACAGTCTCACTATTTTCTTATTATAAAGTGTATTATTTATTTTCTGAAGTCTGAGCTAAGATTCATCAAAGAGGTTTTTGGAAGAAAGCTATGGGTAAGTGGTGATTTGTGAGCCATGAGGTGGGTGGGGAGCTATGGCGAACTCTCCCAAAGTGGTCAAACTGTAACAAAGACTCACTGAGCATACCTAGGGAGAGTGACAATGAAGGAAAATTGAAAAGGTAGGTTATTAAGAGACACAACTCATGTTTAGGCATGGCCTCCAAATTCCAAACCTAGGACACACTTCCACAACTCAGTCACTGGAAAACTTCGAATGCAACTGCTAAGTGAATCCTGGACATTTATTCACAGAAACATACAGAGCGAAAAAGTTAGCTAAATAAACTTTGACATCAGACTGTAAAAAAATAACAGATAAAGTGTTTATTTTGTCCTCCTTTCAAATGTCAGTGCAAATTTATATTTTGCTGTAGACTGTTGCTGGTGGTATATTGAGCTGTGTTGGGTTGAGGTTTACATGGTTCATTCTCGAATGATCTCTGTCATTTTGCCATCTGTAGTACACAAATGGGAAAGTTTTTTACACTAAAATAAGAATAGTCTCCCTGACTTGAAAGCATTTGCTATTGCTACAGAAGACTACCATAAAGAAAAGAGAAGCAGGTGAAAAAATCATGCTTTACCTGTCCATACTTTGCAGCTAAATGTAGGGGTGTCCAGTACTGATTATCCACTACATTGAGATCAGCCCCATGATCAAGTATCAGAGATGCAACATTCTTGTATCCATTAGCACAGGCCACATGCAGCTGCAATATAAAAGTTAAATTTTACATATTTTAATAGTTTAAAGAATTCATTCATGGTGTATTATTGTGTATCTTTACTAAATCACAGTTACAGCAAATACAAAACATGAACGTGATAACTACAGAGTAGAAAACCACTGCGGAATCTTTTTTAGCATTTATAAACAAGATGCACCAGAAAAAGATAATTTTAGCTTATTGTCAACTACTAAATAATCTAGTCTGACTATCACTTTTCATATAACTTCAAGCAAGCATCCTTTCAAACACATTCAAAGACTTTGTGAGCCCAGGTAGAATCATATGTTTCAACAGAGCTTGAGATCTCTTTGAGTCTAAAACTAACTTTCTTTTGAAACAGTTCAAATATCCCAGATTTAAGCTGACACTATGCCAAAATGAATTCAGTAACATATAATCAAACCAAGCATATTGAGACTGCAGCACGAAATTAGTGACAAAAAATACTTTCTCAGTTTTGAACCACAGAGATTTTATTTGCTATACTTGCATTGCTTCCCTAGATACTAAATTATTTTAATTGGTAATTGTTTAAATATTTTTACTTGATTTTCTGTGTCTGTAAACTTCATTTAAAGTCAAAGTGGAACAGAAGGAGGGTGGAAAATGCAGTAACAGACTGAGAGAAACTCAGGTCCACAGGAACCGCAGGAGGTCAAGCAGCACAACTTGCTTCTGAAGCAGGGACCAATTCAAAGGTAGCTGTGCTTGCTCATGGCTTGTCATTCTGAGTAGTAAACCCAGTAAGAGTGATAAAGTATGAAAACTGTAATGGCAAGGAAGGGAAAAATGAAACTCAAAAATATCATTGTTAATGGCGGATTTGAGAAGCCGGACATTATCTTCTGCAATGTATTATTATTTAAGGCCCTATATGTGTTTGGCATTTATATCAGCAATCAATTCCACTACATGTCATTTAGAGAATGATATTTTTTTTATATAAAAAAAGCCCAACAGACATGTTGAGGTTTTATTTAATTAATACAAATAGCAAGTATGCAAAATAAATATAAAATCAATTTAATACCAAACAGGTCTTTTGAACAGAGAAAAAGTGAAAGACATAACAGCGCAATAAAATTATTTTCTCTCGTAATAATCAAGTAAAACAAGAAAATGCAATAAGGAATCCTACATCAGGGAAAAACTGTAATTTGCAAGTTTTGGTGGAAATTGTTTCTAATATGTGGTGAATAACTATTGAGGCATGTAATTCATATTACGAGATTGATCCAGGTTACAGTTTAGTCGTCTTTACTTTCTCCCAGTCCTCTGCTCTGATTTCAAATATTCCCTTCACTTCTGGGAACAAGGGGGACAAGATCTGAATTTAGCAAAATATAACTGCTTATCCCCAGTCAGAAGGACTTAATACTGACACTGGTCAATAAGAATAGGGCACAGGAATACTGCAGAAATTGAAAAGTGATATTATAGGTGGTACCTGTATCCCCAAACCACACAGCCCAATTGCATGTCTTTCTGTCCTCGAAGCATTGTTAGCTGAAGATACTATTTTTCTGGTGATTGAAATTGATGGATAATGACAACAAAAAGGTCTTGCAATAAACCTGTTACTACAACTGTGTAGTTCCAAAGTCACTGTAAGAATAGGAGACACTAAAATTAGAGTCTGGGATATTATTTGCCTTACCTGCTATTTCTGGTTCAGCTGCACATGCAGAGTATGCATAAAGTTTTCACTATGAACATGACTGATGCAGAGGGAAGGAATACAGTACAACTCATCCAAAATCTTCCCCTGGAAAGGGTGCAAAACTCCCCTGGGGGCAGAACTTTGATTCTGTACGCTATGATTTCCGATGTACAAAGTGCTCAAATTTTTCCTGTAATTTGACATAGCTTCATGGTGGAGGGAGGGTGTGTTTTAACAGAAGAAATTACATTTTCTATTCAGACATCAACTTGACAAGTGCTATTTTCAAGCAGTTTTAAAGCTCATAGGAAATATTTTATGGCTGAAATCTTTCAAAGAAAACCTATTACAGGAGAATACAGCAGAAAAATTAATTTTACCACATATGCTGTGTCTGTCTGTATTACATGTGCACAAATGCAAGTGTTACAAACCTATGAGAATGTGTGTATTTATATATTTACAACAATAATTTCTTGCTTGATTCATCTTAACTTACACATGGATTTAGACATATATTCTGTCAAGAGAAAACAAACCTGATTTGAGACTCACAACAGAGATACTTGTCTTCTTTATACAAATAGATGTAGAGGAACAAAACACTGTTCCCAGAACCCTCTGATATGCACACAGCTATGACAGACTTGCTGACTCGACAGCCATGAATAAAGAGAGAATTGTTTAACAAATTCTGGATTTTCCACCAGTTGTCAGACAAAAGTTTCACATAATAGAAATCTCAAAGAAAAGCAAAATTACTTACTTTGTATCTACTTCTTGAAAAAAACAGATTTCAGCATAGAAACTGTTCATGTAAAAAGTATCCCCTTTGTCAACATTCTACTAGCAAACAGCAAAAAAACAAAGTATCCACAATGTTTTTCTCCCACTATTTGGAATTCTGCTAAACATCTTTCAGAAATTTATTTCAACTATTCCAGCTAACTACAGAAAAGGTTTTATACAGTAAGATTTATTTAATTTCATAACTCAGTTTAACTAAGACAATTCTGACTAAAATAGCAATAGAAGTTAAGTACGATAGCTATGTGATTTAGCAGCTTAGATAAAAATATCAGGAAACTGGAAGGTAAATTAATGCTTTTATGAAATAAACTAAAACTTGAGCTGTTACTTCCCACCTTGTCCCTGCTTCCCTCCTGTTTTTAAAGAGTTAACTGCCTTGGGGTGACCACCCCAAAAGTCACAGTGCTCTGTTTCTAGAGAGAACCAGTGGCTGGATTCAACCATCCCAGATATGGAGCTGATTACTCTTTTGATTATAGCTTAAATACTCCACAGGTATTACAGTATGGAATATTAATGATTCAGTATATTAATTCAGTATCATGCAATGTAATTCGATGCAAATGTAGAAATGATAGTGATAATTATTAGTGCTCTAATTATATTAGTAGAGTATTTGCAGAAAAAAAAAGTACTTTAAAAAATTATTCAATATGTTGATTTACTGCTGATTTACCATTTATTGATTGATTGATTGATAATGGTGTTGAAGATTTTATATACAAAGGGAACATTCCACAGACATGCTATGGAAATTAACTTAGAATTTTTTGACAGCTGAAGAAGTCCTGACACAACAAAGGGATAGAAGATCTATTTGCAGAAAAAAGTATAATGAAACCCAGCGACTAAAAATAACATGCGAATTTGGGAGTAGAAGTAGTTGTCCACACATGGTGAATGCTTCAATACACTGAACTGAGATGGCATTGCCACATGAAACAGTATTTCAATTGGGCTCAGCCAGAAGATACGAGCTGAAAACAGGGATTGCTGTGAAGTTTCAGCCCCACTCTCACACAGACTGTCAGAGACCACAAGTATCTCCTGCAGCTTGAAACTATGGTGTTAATATTTTTGCTGTTAATTTTTACGTTGAATATTTACTGTCCAGGAACAAAAAAGCTGCCATTGAGATGTTGCACTACTCTATTTAAAATCTATATTATGCATGGAATTGACATAAATCTATTTTCAAAAGGCCAGATAGAACCAAAATCTTAGTTTATTTTGCTTCTTAAGAGAACTGCCTTGCAAACATGCTGAACTTGTTGCAATACATGCATAAACCTGGGGTGATGACTACATGCTCCTACTCACCAGGGTAACTCCTTCATCATTCTTTTGATTCACACTCCCTCCACTTGAGATGAGCTGTCGGACATCTGTAAGCATTGTCACAGCTCTCTGTATCTTCATTTGGCGCAAGGAATTCAGCTCTACACCTGGAAAAAGAGAAGGATTAAACCTTCTGCTATTTTATCCATCGATAAAGACGTTCTGGGTTTTTAAAAGTCTAATCAACATTTAATTAGACTTTAGTGTGTATTTTTAGAGCCTTTACTCACCTACATTTACCAAAAAGTTTCTTTCTGTTTTTATCAGTCGATACATGGATGATTTAAGTCAGTGAGTAATATCCAACAAACCGCCCTGGTCTCCCTACTGACTGCAAGAGCAGTTGCAGGTAAAGGAGCTGCAATATCATGCAGCTGGGAGTGTGAAATAGCTGTGATGGGAAAAGAATTAAAAAATCTAAGGAAGCCACTCAAGTGTTTGGGACTTAATTAAATTTTTTCCTGGTTGCCTTCTTTCAGCCCTGCATATACATTACAGTACCCAGACCAGTCCCTCAAATTTGGTGGCTCAACTACTTGAGAGATTGTGAAGTCAAGCAAATGACATTAAAACTCAACACTTTTTTATGTGCCTGGGTTATTTTTAACTGGGATTAGTTCTCCAGCTAAGCCTAGACCATTTCAAGGCCCCAAGAACCAAGCGGAAATGTGGTGTGGCAGTAGGAACAAATGGGAGGGGATGAAAGGAATGAAGGGTATGGGATTGCTTGTGTCAGCATTGCTACTGAAAGAACAATTGTCAAAGAACAGTGTTAAAAAGAAGATAAGCACGACAGTCTATAACCAAAAGAAAGCATGGTCTCCAGTCTGAAGAGGTTTAAAATAAGAAACAGGATACAACAAAAGTGTGAAGTGGTTAAATTAGCAACTGGCTGTGGTTTGATTGGAATAAATAACCTAAATTCTGGGCTTCATTCTTCTGCTTCTAGCTCCATGTGATTATTTAAACCCATATATTGAAAATGTAATTTGAGCATAAAAATTCTTCCTCTCTGTCCTGGCCATGAGAGAGTAAAAACTCATATGAATAAATGAGTTTTTTGTTTCTCTTCCACATTTGTCACTGAGCTGAAAAATGACAAACTATACATTAATTTAATTAATATGTATTTAACTTAACATTTTTTCTTCAATAGTTCCTGAAGCTCTTTACATTACTAAAACAATTAAAGCATGTTTCAGGGTAAAATCATATTTTGATTTTCTTAGTTTTAATCTGCCCTGGAACTTGTCTAAATGGGTTTATGATATGTAGTTCATCAAAGCATTCCAATATGGTTTTTTTCCAACATGCCACTGTACACACTGCTTTATGTCCTGTTGCCTGCAACACTTATAAGAGTTTCAGCTCTGAAGTGAAACGCTCAGTGTGAGCACTGTCTTCCTATTCTCTTCTGTCATCTAAATGATAATAAAGAACACCAAATTTAAAACACAAATGCGAACATGACATGGGTAAAATTACATTTTCTGTACCTGGTTTAACCCTGTGATCTTTCACGTGAATGCAATTTAGGCAAACACATATATGTATATATCTATCTATCTGTCTGTATAGATATACATATACTGAGAGATTAAATTAGACAATATCCCCAAAGGAGAATGTGTTTAGCATCCTTCTGCCTGACAGTTTCTAGACCAGAATACAATGCAAATTTCACAGAACATTCTCAGTGTCTCCTAACAATCAATGTATTTTGTCAGAATTAAAGCTTTTATGCCTTCATCACATTTCACAGTAACGATTCGAAACTACCTGATGATATTTACAGATTACCAATGTCACATGATGTCAATTAAATTTTTTTTTTTCTTTCTATTTCTACCTATTTTCTGCTTTTTGCAAAAGTAAATTGATGGTTTAACATTTTTGTCCCAGTGACAGAACTCTCCCAGACACTTAAGGGCAATATACACCCCAACTGATTATCATTTGCAGTGCTGAAGTAACATTTTAAACATACAACGTTGAAGACTGAGCAGACAAAATGAAACTTCACTGGTCCAGATGAAGTGTTTTCTAATGTTCTTAGGTAAGAAAGATTAAAGTTTAAAAATACATGAAGCATTTTATACCTGATGAAGGCAGCCATATTTAAGTACTGCTGACAGAACTTATGTAAATTTTTTCTTACTCTTGATATGTCTGGTAAACAATTAGAATAATTTTTGGGTTTCAAGGAGAGAGGAAACAGGTGGAAATTAATGTCCTACTGCTTTTGTCTGGGAATACCTCAACCACTCAAAAACAAAAACTAAGTTCACAATCCACAAGTTAGAAATACCAGTTTCTGATTTTCCCAGGAAGAAAACTTGAAAAATAATAATAAAAAAAAATACTGAGAATGGAACATAATTATTATCAGTTTGTTTCCTTCATCATGTTTAACGTAAATTACAGTAATGCCTACAGGTTGAGGGCAGAGGCCAGCTGAGTCCACTCAGTCTTTTCTGGCAATTTACTACTGACTTAGACCCAACATAGTCAGAGAATTAATGTATCAGTACATTCTTATATTAACAGTGAAATATTGATCCTTACTCCTTGTAAAGTGCCTTTTATAGAACCTTGGTGTGACCTATCTGGGGCCACAAAAAACCTGGCCACTGAAAGATTAACTCTGCTCCTGTTGAAGAAGAAATCAAGAAAAGCATTCAGTTGTAATTGTATTGCAAATGTAATGCAGCCACCAGCTCAGAGAAAACACATAAACCATGCTACAGTGTAAGAGAAGTCACAGTCTGTGTGAATCCAAAACCTATTCAAGACAGCTTTGCTGGCTTCAAACTAACAGTTCTATAAAGGAATGATACATATTTCATTAAACAAATTGAAGGAAATCAGCTGGGGAAGAGATGTACCAAAGCAACATGGTTCCACAGACTTCACTTTTTAAATATCCAGAGTAGGTCTGAAAATGCTACAGAAACAATAGTTTCCCTTTCTCTACCTTTCCAAAAAATATAATGAAAACATGTAAAAATAATCTAAGTTGCAGTCTTAGAAGTGTAGTTTTGAATTCCAAGAAATCAGGAGCTATTAGGCTTCGAGCAAAGACTTCTCTGGTGGGGAGCTGAGAAGCAGATTTACCAAGCATGCACATGTATCATTCTCTGAGGCTCAAACAAGGAGACCTTGTCAATAAGTGCTTTCCCTTAATCAAGTTCATAATTCTGGGGAGTTTGCTCTCCCTCCCCAGGGAGTGATACTTTCCAGGAATTTAAATGGAACAACAAAATGCTACTCATACAGTAAGTAACTCTCACTGCCTGAATCAAAGAATGACCTTCACGTTGCTTTTCAAAGGGGAAATGTGCTTTAGATATTCAGCTGAAATGGGACAACAGCCAGCATGAATAAAAAGAGGAAGAAAACACTGGCATCTACTATGGGAACAGATTCACATTTCAAAAAATGGAAAGTAAAAAAGGCCTATGATGGAAAAAAAAATCCAAATACCCTTTAAAATCAGAAGAGCTATATGCTCAGAAATTCTGCAGGAGATAAGATGGAGAAGGAACAGTTAAAACAGCAGTGACCCTGCAGGGCACACATCTGGTGATGAGTATCAGCGCTGATGACAGGCAGGAGCATAACCTAAAAGCTACAAAATAAATTACTTCTCGCTGTTTAAGAAAAACACCTGACAAGGCCATTTCATGTGCTTTGGCTGTCTCACCTTCTCTGGCATATGGTTATAAAAGTGACAACCAAAAGGAATAGAAAAATCTCAGATAAATAATGCAAAAGTAACTTTCCAGAAGTTTCAGTGATAAAGAAATACAAGGCAAACAGAACTGACAATTGCTATTAAACACATTTTCCTCACAAATGTCCAGTACAAAGAAGCATGCAAGGGGAACACCCATTCCTGGGACCAGTGCAAAGCTAAACACTGAAGCACCCATTGCACACACTCCCAGCAGCCACTCTTCTTGTAACATGCAGGTCTCATTCTCCAAGGGGATGTCATTAGGGAGATGTCAACAGCATCTTGTCTTGCAAACAAAAATGTACATTAAAAACTTGCAACAGCTTTGAGAAGCCAACCTCTCTTCTCATACTTGAGTCTTCTCTCACTCTTAACTATATCTGCCCTTCCTGCACAGAGCTGTAGATGCAAGGCTCTTTTCACCCCATGCATGATGAGCCTCTCCTACTCTTCTATAATTCAGGAGATACCATAGTTTAGAATTTGTATTTTTCTTCTCTGCAGTGTAGAATACGGTAGACACGTTCAAAAAAAAAAAAGTAATGGCAAAATTCTTTAAATACTGATTTTCATTCATTGAAATATTCAGATGTAGCTATTACTTTATTTGCTGAAAGCTTTAGAAAGACTTTTTTGGCTGCTTGTTAGATATCTTTGTAAACAGCATTATTTTTGTGAGATTACATTGTTCAATATCCCTTGTGCATATCGCTTGGCATTATGTGAATCTGATTTTCAAAGGTCAGCATACAGACAGATACGTGCCAGCAACATTTACTGTGTGAGAAGGGAAGCCAATATTTTCAGATTCTGCAAAAAAATGTACACTTGCAAAACTACTGAGGCTAATAGCTGTAACTCAGTGCACCAGTACCAACTGATTGTTGCTGGAGGGTTTTGCCTGTCTGCCTTTAAAGATATCATTACATATGTTTAGTGAAGCATGCTTAGTTTCATAGACTGGCTTGGGTTCGAAGGAACCTTAAAGATCATCTAGTTCAACCACCCTGCTATGGGCAGGGACACCTTTCACTAGACCAGGTTGCTCAGAGCCCCATCCACTCTGGCCTTGAGCACTTCCATGGATGGGGCATCCACAGTTTCTCAGGGCAACCTGTTCCAGTGCCTCACCATCCTCGCAGTAAGGAATTTCTTCCTAATACCTAATCTAAACCTACTCTCTTTCAGTTTAACATCATTGTCCCTGTCCTGTCACTACATGCCCATATAAAGTCTACCTTTCTATCTTTCCTATATGCTCCCCTCAGGTACTGGAAGGCTGCAACTAGGTCACTGCAAAACCTTCTCTTTTCCATGCTGAACAAGCACAATTCCCTCAGCCTTTCCTCATAGGAGAGTAGCTCCATCTCTCTACTTATCTTGGTGGCATACTCTGTACTCGCTCCAACAGGTCATGTCCTTCCTGTGCTGGGAACCTCCGAGCTGGATGCAGCACTGCAGGTGGGGTCTCACCAGAGTGGAGTAGAGGGGCAGAACCACCTCCCTTGACCTGCTGCCCACAATGCTTTGGATGCAGTCCAAGGCACAGTTGGCTTTCTGGGCTGATAAGGTTTATTTCCTTCTAGTCTGAATATGCTATCAGAAGTGAAGTTCCCACCTCCCCCTCATATATCAGAGTGACAATTCTCCCACTCTAGTGAACATGCTTTTATTCCTTTCTCTCCCACAATACGGACATTGACGATCCTTTCAGCTAAAATTAGTTAAGTGAACTGTCTCTTAACTTGTATGAAAACAAAAATATTTTTGGAATTTATTTCAGAAGACTGGCACAATCTCAAAGCTTAATATTAATGCATTCATTTGTGGATGTGTATTGCATGTTTATTATTTTATTTGTAATATTAATACTAGAACACAGAAGCGAAAGAAGTACATCATTGTCTGCAGCTACTTGTGGTAAATATCATGTCTGAAATGAGATCATCACAGATGGTATTTCTGCACTACAGATTTTACTGCAAGGTTTTAATATGTTATAGTTAATTTTTTTTGTGAGAGAGCAGTAAAAGCAGGCTACTCAACACATGCAAGGGAGAGAGGTGTGGGATCCATGACAGAGTTCCCTAAAGGGGACAAACCCTCAGTTCTGTTCCCCTGGCTGGTAGAATGCCCTGCCCCCTCCCGCTGTGTGCTGGGGCCCTGCCCAGAATCCTCTGCCAGAGTCCCGGAAAAAGGTTTTGAACCTTCCCAGGCTCGCCCCTTTCGTCTTAGACCCTCAGTATGGAATAAAGGTCTGCTGAATTCTACACGGAAGCCTTTCCGTTCATACTGCCGGCATGTCGGGCCAGCCTGCCGGTGCCAGAGACACCGGCAGGGAACTCGACAGAGAGGAGCTGAGGGTGAACACAGGCCAGGCAGGTCAGGATCCTCGCTGACCAGGGCACAGTCCCACAGTACCCAAAAATGAAATTCGAGCAGGTCTGGTGACAGGAATCAGGGCCAACAACAGTCCTGTGATTGCCAGAAAAGTCTCTAGAAACAAATCCAGGTAAATCAGATGAAGCAAGGAGTCAAGTCAGTGGTCCAGGGTTGGGGTCAGCAAGAATCATGGCTGGGCACAGGACTACCTCAAGTAAGGAAGAACCTGAGCCTAAATGTGGCTCCAGAGAAAAAGGATGGGTGCAAGATCATGACAATGCTTCTCCCAGCTTTGCCTCACAGCTTACCTCTTTCCTATATGACAACTCCCAGGTCACAAGGCCATCACAGCTGGCCTTGAGCACAGGCAGCCAAGCCCCTGGGAGCAGGGGTAGAGGACAGGTCACAGGGCCTGTGGGTGCACTCTGGGCAATGACATTTTTTCCAACTTGGTAAAGGTTTTAATTTTAAGAATTCTATGAAAAAGCAAAAATATGCTTCTGATGGTAATTAAATAGATTATTTATGGATAAGTTGTTTGAAAGGGCATTCCCAGTTTCTGATGTTCTTCACGATCTTTTTTCAAATCTTAGCAAAGCCTATTACTCAAGGAGATGCCTGTTTTCCTTCTAGCATCTGTTAGAAAACCAGATCATAAACGACTGGCTACAATTTTAAATGTTAATTTCAGTGTCAAAAGTCAGTGAATTTAAAGGTTTTCCCTTTGACAGAAACATATGGGTAACATGCAGAAGCACAAAAATATTAAGAGATAATACTAAGAGTATTATCTCTAAGTACTTAATACTAAGTATTAAGTATTAAGTACTAAGTACTTAATACTAAGACTTCAAAGTCAGCCCCTAAGAACTAGAAAAAATTAAAAATTAAGGCAGCTCATTCACTCCTATATTAGAAAACACAAAGGCCAAAGGAAGACGAGCATTCTCAACTATGACATTTTCAAATGTGTCACATTTTCCATGTGCTTCATTTTTTGAAAGGACCATTCCAAAAAGGAAACATTTAATTTGTTCCTCTGTTCTCACTGGCAACACCAACACCTAACCACTACCACCAATTAATCAGGCTCTCCGCAGAAAAGAGATTTTTTGTGTGTGATAATCTTATGGGTAGGTGATTCCCAATCAACAAGAATCAAAGTGAAAAAAACTTTGAGCCACCCTGAGGCTGTTTGGTTTTGATTGCCTATTTTTCTGTCAATCTACTGCATCAATATTGTTGAAAGAAAATTTGTAAGTGCAAATCAAGATCATGGTGCATATAGTTCTAAAACAGGAAATGTATCAGGGGATTTAGTTTTAGCTGAAGTTTTCTGATCTTTAGTGCTAACATTCTGTATGTGTTGGCATTTTAGTCAGTTCTTACTGCAGTATATAAGCAATAATTCCTTAATGTCAGTGAAATAGTTTTAAATATTAAACTCTAGACCAGTATTTCTCTGAAATGATTCTGATTTATAGCCGTTGTTTGTCTTGACTGCACTGAAGAAACTCTAAGATTTTTTTTCCCCTTGTTGGATTACTAGATCTGTTTAAGGGTTTCTATACCACAACCTCAACATTAAAACATTTTGGTGTACACATTCATTGCTTTTAACTAATAACAATCAAACCCAATGAAAAATACACACAACTGGGATTTTCATTTTGATCTTATTCCCACAAAAGTGCCAGTGTTGAGAAGCACACAAAGAGATGTATTGTCCAAGTGTTGGCAGCTGTGGGGCTGTAGGGACAGGCTGGCTGGGGAGAGCCAGGGGCTGTCCCGTGAGCTCTAGCAGACCCTCAGCAGGACACAGGTGAGCCTGGCAGCCGAGTGTGACCCATGGCAATGCAGACAGACACTCCTGAAGGAGTTCCACACCTACGAAAAACCCACACTGGAGCAGAGGAAAAGTGTGAAGAAGAAAAGGGGCAGAGAGAGACTGCCACGTACCGACTCGAGCTCCCCCACACCTCCTTGTGCTGCTTGCGAGGGTAGAAGAGTTTGGAGTGAAGCCTGGGGAAAGGGGAGGAAAAGTGCTGTTCTAATGTTTGTCTTTCTTTTTCTCACTACCTGAACCCATTCCAGTTGACAATTTTCACGAAGCTGAATCTCTTTAGCCTGTGACAGTAACTGGTAAGCCATCTTGCTGTCCTTGTCAGGAAGGGAATGGTTGAGAGCTGTGTGGGAGTTTTTAGTGCAACCACACCAGATTTTATGGATAACTTCAAATTAACTTATAGTTTAAATCAAAAGTATTTTTTGGCATATCTTCCTATCGCATTCTAGCTCACTCTAAAGTGTCAGGTTTGCAGTAAATTTTTCCTTAATCCTTGCCCACGACTTTTCTAAATAAGATTTTCCTGCACATGTCATTCCCCGTATGTTGTCAACTGTTGGCTTCAGGGAAATTCTCCTTATTGTAGTAATTTACAAGTTGGCTATTTCTGGCTAATGTTAAAAACTGTCTTCAGTGTAGGATTCTGTACTAACATGTAGCTTCTTTTTTTTTTTTTTTATTCTACCTATAGCTGCAAGGCAGAAAAATAAATTTATTTCTTCTATTTTGCAGCTGAAGACTAAGGCTTAATCCCCTTGCTAGTAAGAATTTAACAAACCATGGTCTATATTTGCAAAATCTGCACAATATTTTAACTGATTTAAACCATACAAAACCACCTAAATGGATAGGGCTTGCACATGGTTTTGGCTCTACATGTAGTTTTCTGAGACATCTGAGTATGATCCTTTTAATATTCGGGGAACAAAACAGACCCATTATTCCCCCAACCTGGAACAGCATAATAGATTTTGCTTAAAGTGCATGAAATCTCTATTACCATCAAAGGTCAATAACCTTTAACTAGCTATTTTAAATTAATTTTTCCCCATAAAAAGTGAATGATACTGTGCAAAATACTCTGCAGAAAAGCGACACCCATTTTTCTTCTGTACCTATGTCACACTAGAAAAAGAAATACCATCTGTACCTTCGGGTAGATATGTTATTTAAATATAGTCATTCTTCAAAAAATAAAATTACAACAGATGGTTTTCTTTTGCTTTTGTAATGATCTGCTACTGCATGAAACTCTCACTACACAACAGACAAGAAAGCTATTAAATTTGCTCTCAGATGTATGTGATATGTAGACAGTTCTTAAAAAAAAAAAAAAGCAAAAAAAAAGATATAAATGTCCAAATATCCTTTTCTCAGATTAAATAACAAGGCTGATGTTCTTGGAATGCACGGTTGTCCTACTGAAAATTCAAGCCTGAGATCTTGGAGGACAAAAGAGAACTACTCTTTTTTTCGAGATGAATTACAGTCAATGTGTCACCTGCTGTGACTTGGCAAATAAAGAACCAAGAACTATCTTTCAATCATTTTTAGTTTATAGCTGAGTCACGCAATACACTATACAACTAAATACCAAGTAAGGAAATAAACAAAAATGTTGCATTCCTCAAAGTATTAAATACATAAAACAGCCTAATGGAAAAGGAGGAAACAAAGATCATATGCCATAATCAGAGGTTCACTGACACAGTTCTACAATAGAATATTCTGCCTCCAGAAACAGAGAATACACTGGCAGTCATTTAAAGTTTGAAAGTTTTAAAATGCCATTAATGAATCAAAATATTTGCCTTAAAATATAAAGCTGTTATTAATCAAAATAAAGGTTATGGAAGGTGATGGGTGGAATTTCTTGATAATTTCAATAATCAATCAGGTTTAAAATAAAACAGGACAAATAGTGGAAAAAAAAACCTTTTTACATTATTATTTTCATTTCACCTCTGAAGGGAGACACTTCCTGAAAGTAAACAATGAATGGATAGGAAGCTAAAGGTGTAAGTGGCAACAAAGAAAATTTCAAATGAAAACAAAATGAAAATAAATGACCTAAAGATGACTTAGCACAGAAATGGGAGCATAGAGAGAAACAGAATCTCCAGTCCCATCTGGCCTACTCTCAGTTGGCCTTGCCTTGTCAAAAGTTGAAGTCCTTAAATGTCATGACTTTCTTTTCATAGCAAAACAAGTACACCAGTAACATGGAAAACCAGCGACATCTTGGCACAGAACAGATTTAACAGCTTCTACTGGTGTTTTCCTTGTGGCTGGTCAAATTAATAACCCTCCTGCTCTCTATAGTCAGCATTTCCTAGAACTGCACTATGGGTGATAGGAATATAGACTACTGAATAGGCACCTACATACAGACCTGTAAATTTAAGTATCCTAACAGTCATCCTGCATAGCAGACTTTTACGTCTCAGCCTACCATTCTGAGCTCCCTTCAGGGCACATGAAAAGAAGCAGGCAGTTCAGATCCTAATTCACGTGCCTCATTACAGATGCCTACCTTCAAAGAATCTCTTTGCTCTAAGAAGGGTTTGCCATAGAGTGACTACCAGACATGAGATTTAGATAAATCAACCCAAATACAGTCCATGAGCTCATGAGCCCACTAGGCTCCTGAGTGCCCCTTGGACACGATCTAATATCATACAGTTAAGATACTTCACTTTCTTAAACATGAAACAGGATGCTGTATTTTCCCTTCCATCCTCAGTTAGGGTTATCTGAAATGAAACTTACAATATGCCAGAATTATTACCCAACAGAAACAATGCTCTTAATACGAAGAGGATATATACCTCAAACTGTGTTCTCTTAGGTAACTGAAGTCTGCTAATTGTGTTCTTCAGTCAATAATTACTTTTAGTATACAATGTAACATTATTTATATAACACAATATAACAGCAGAGAAAGCTAATTTCTATATAGGAAAAGAGAATTTTTAATGAAATACCAATAATTTCATTAGAGTTCAGTAATAAAATCTCCATCTAACATCCTCATATGTTATATTCCATCACAGTAAAGTTATATGGAAGCTTTCTGGCAGTTGCTACATGACTGAAATATTTTGTACTTGTGGTATTCCTGTGCCCTGACAGATCATTTACAAGCAGAACTCAAAGAACTAACTCCAGTAACTGTTTTAAAATACACAAATCATTAAAGGCATCCAAGGCTATTGTTATCACTTATGGCTCCAGGCCTTCCACAGAGTAAATTACGGTTTTTTCAAACAATGAAGAGCAGTTCAGTCACTAAGATCTGTAGTGAAATTAAACAGATACAGTGAACTACCACCGTAGTGAAATCTGTAAGAAATTATATACACACTAGACTTCTAAGAACTCTAATGTTCCCAATTAACAAAGTTTTCTGTGGCTTCAAAGATACTTGTTCCAATCTTGCTTTGTTTCATCGAAGTAAATTGATAGCTTACGGTTTTCTCATTAGCTGAGCCATAAGGCACCTAATTTTACTTTTCTCCATGAACTCTGCAATTAGAGGCAATGATTAGAGTATAGTCTATTCTACACACAAATCTCTTCTTAACATTGTAAACCAGGCTGCACAGCTGAATGGAGAATATTATGAAAACATTTTAGGAATGCAGAGATGTTCAGAGAATGGGGAAATATTCCTTATACATCGTTATTAAAGGGTGAGACTATGGGTGGGTGTTTCTCAACACTACAGGCTGAAGATAGTATTTACTACAGGATCAGCTAATCTTGTATAATGAGACTTGGTCCTGACATTGCTCTGTGTTGGGATATTCATATGCAGGTGTGCATGGGGATTACTGCCATGAGAACTTCACCAAAACAATCCACTGAGAAACATTTACTCTGGGAAATTGAAAGTAAATCATACTTATTCATACAGCTTAAATTCCTTCAAGAATCTCCTCCTCAATTACTATTAGTCATGGTAGGCTATACAAATATTTCAGTAGGTATTAATTAAATTTCAGAAGTCAAGTGCAAAATAAGGATACTTTGAGCTGTCTATTGTTGTAAGAATAATACTTGCAGACCAAGCAAAGCTGATGGGCATTTTGACACTGATCACCCAAAGGCCAGTTTTTCAGGCACTACTGCAGTTAAGGGGTAGGATTGATCTGTTGTATCCTGTGGGGTAGCCCCAATCCTGNTTGATCTATCCTAACAGTCTAACCCTACAACTTGTCAACTTCAGTTCTCATTAGTCAGCAGAAAGAAACAGTCCTGGAAGCCAGTTCTCCTCACCTAGCCAGGTGAGGAAGAGATGAAACAATGCATGCATTTCCTCTCGCTCTACTGACGAAAAGGTCTGGATGATTACCTTAAGCTCACCTATCTAAAGTTAGCAGAGGTAGATGTCACCTTCAAAATGTTCAAGTTTTTTAATTTGGTAACTTCCCACATTCACAGAATCACTGTTTAATTAGGAATAGTGCCTCTCTTATACACTGTAAAAGAGATACCACTGATAACTGTAAAAACTAACCAATCTTTTAATTTTTTTTTCCAAATCTATGTCATTTTGCAACCAAACAAAAAAAGAGACAAACCAAGGAAAAAAGAAACTTTCTGATAGACCTGTATTAACAATTGCAAGCAAGCAGACTACATCTTGTATGCCACAAGATTTTTGCATGTTACCTGTTAAATATGGATCAAAGTATTTGGAACATTTAGACAACAAAAGTCTATGTTTTTAAAAGCAATAAAGTTTTTAGAAGCTAATAGCTGCTTTGTCATTAGAAAAATCCAAAACCAGAGCTGTGGAGACACTGTCATGCACAGAGGAAACAAAATTATAAACATGCAATACACTGGATGTATGCAGTATAGGACCTGACACTGTGATTTCTTTGACACTTAAGGAAAGTGTTCATTAACAGAAAATAATTTAACTTAGTTTATGTTAAAAAATATTTCTTATATGGAGGCAATGTTGAAAATACACATTTTTATGTTAGTATTCATTATATTTGCTTAATGCCTTTTCCTCAGTGTTAAGATAAACCACATACAATGTTAACCTATAATAGTCAAAAGCAATGCTAGAAATCTCACTTCAGAAGTCTTATCTAAGTTTGGAACTGATGAGCAAAAAACCCAGTTTTTCAATACCAGTCCTGTCATCTATAACATATTAAGCATAATTCATAATAGAAACCTAGCTACAGTATTTTCACAATTAAAAAAACCCCAAACCAGTACCAATATTTTTGAATAAGGGATAAAGTATCATATGCATTTTCACTCAAATTATTTGCAAAGATTTATTTATTTAGCAGTCCATTACTCAAAAAAAATATTCTCTGAGACTATACATGGGAAATGAAACAAAATGTAAAACCCGGTCCTTGAATAGTTAAATTAGTTGTTTTAAAAGCTTCTGTATCACTGTAGTTTTTCTGCTTTGAAATTACATTCTAACATCTCCATACAAAAGGTCAAAAGCAGTTTTGACAATGACAACTGCCATTAACCTTTGTTAGTTGTTCCAGTTTAAACACACTGAAAACTTTTATGGTTCCAAATCATCTTACTCACCTTCATCCTCAAACTAATATAGTTCAATTGGTTTCAGTGTGACTTACATCAGATCAGTATACATCCTTATCATTTTTATGACATGTTCAATAAAAACATTCCAAAAGCTGAAGATCTGACTTACCATTTTCTTCCAAGTACATCAGAAGGATGCTGCTAGATTCAGTCCCTTCTACAGCATAATCAAGTGCAATATTTCCATTAACATCTTGCAGAAGCACATTTGCTCCAGCCTACAGACAAGAATTAAAAGCACTTTAGGTTTTTGTAGTGAAATCTCAAAACACAACTGGGGTTCTTACACAATCCCATTCAAAAACATTTCAAAGCTGGGGTTCTTAGACAGCAGGCTGATTACAACCTGAAACAAAACCAACACAAAAAAGCAAAGACAAAATGAAGGACTCATGAATGTCAGAAAGCTGGCTTTGTTTGAGACAGCTGACACTCCTGCCCCACTGCCTTTGCCACACAGATATCTGAGTTGCTCATCGGTGAGTTTTGGAGCCATCGCCATTTGCAGCACAACACTTTAAAGTCAGCTGTCACTGACTACAGTCTGCCTTAAAACACTCCACAGAAACCAGCAGTGGTTCAAAAGGTGACTGGCAAGCAGCACAGACACCCCTGCAGTAGGGATGGGCAGACAGCTGGTCTGGGTAACCTTGTCAGCTGGCCCGACCTCTTTTGGCCTCATCCATCAATCAAACCTCAAAGAGAACCATCCACTGCTAAATAAAATTGCCATTTGTCACTAACCGGAGACAATGAAAGTGAGCTTGATGATTTCAACTTTAGTCCCTAAAGAAGCCAGGCTGAAATTTCTCTAAGTTTCATTCAAAATTCCTTATAAAGGACAAAGAACTAAGAGGAGCCCTTGGGGGTGAGGGATGGTGAAATTAATAGATTCATGAGAAGCTTGAAAAGAAACTCCAGCATGATAAGAAAACTTTGTATTTTCTACATTAAATATTGTTAACGTAAGAATTTGCACTATGAAGGGAAATCTCAGGTTTTCTTAATAAGAAAGCTCTCATCCTTGAAAATATCATAAATGTCTGGTGGACATAGAAGCTTACATTCCTAGTGTTACTTACTAGTAATACATCACTGGAAGTTACATTACTAGTGAATTGTCATGTGTCTCCTTTAAGAGGTCGTAACATTAATTAATTTCAAATGTTCTCTCTAAGGCTTTTAATGGCAAAGAATTATGAAATAAGAGTGACCTTAGGTAAATTTAATTACTTTTCTTAACAGCTTGTATGATAAAGATTTTCACTAATAAAAATGAGAAGTACCACGGACTGCCTTTCTTAAAACCACAGCAGCAGAGGTCAAATGTAGTAAGAAATTATTAACAGAAGACATGACTGCTTCTTTCAGGAGCTTTCTCTGTAAATATTCTATCAAAGAAAAACTTGAAATAGGCTCAGCTCCTGGCTCAGAGTGAAATATGACATGAAAAACTAGCAAGTTCATGTAGGCATTTTGTCATCAAACCTAAGCTGTTGAACTGTTAGGCTGAGATCATCTGAGTTTCCATCACAGTGACCAGGGGACAGACAGGCATCAAAAATGACTCACCTCAGCTGTGTCAAACATCTCAGATTAGACCATATCCTATGCAGCAAAATAATCTGTCCTCCTACAAAACACACTACTTCTAGTCTTATCTTGTTGCACTGACTGTAAGGGGAGCCTAGAGAGCAACTTTAGATTAGATGTGTATCTTCAGAATTATTAAATGAGATTAGATGAGAGGAGTTGACTCTCATGCTTAGTGAAAAGGAATGGAAGGAGATTTACAAGTGTAAAATCTTACATTCATAGTGCTGTGAGAACAAATTTCTACTCTCTGTCCTGACAGATAAAATCAAAGAGATGATACAAAATCAAATAAAGGGTGGATTTGAAGATCGTAATATCTTTAGTGGATGGTTTAACAACTATTTATGGCACTTGTTCCACTACTAGGAAGTATGATTTTTGTTTCGCTTTCTACTCAGAAAGTTTGCTGGTGAAGGTAGAATTATAGAAGCAAAACTATTTCATATCTCATTACTTTTCATATAATAAAACCCACATAGTCTTGCAGGTATCTATCTTTCCTTGCACATAGATAACCTTTAGGCAATGCCAGAAGAACATTTTCTTCCTTGTTGAGTTAACAAACCAACAGACCTTTGACATACCAAATTCAGGAAAAGTAGGATAATTACTTTGGTCAGCAGTACACTTTTAATTAATTTCTAAGATGTAATATCACTGAAGGAATGACATAATATGGAATTAGTTCCAAGTACTTTTTATTGGATAGTTCTATATTAATTAATTTCTTGAGAAATGTGCACAATGCTCCCAAATACTTTGGTCAAGTTTGGTGAAAGTTGTGGCAGCAGCTGTAGGAGAAGCTCTCAGAATTTAAGTAAAGAAGCAATTTCGTACAATGGTGCACATCCAAAAGTAGGATCTTGCTTTAAAAAGAAATATTTTATGGGTTTTAATAACAGACATTTTTAATCCAGTGTTTCATCCCTGCCTCCCAGCTCTGCACCATCTGTGAGCTTACTGAGGGTGTGCTCTGTCTCACTGCCCACGTCAGTAACGAAGACTTTGAACAGGACTGGACCCACTACTAACCAGGGGGTACACCACTAGTGTGGAGCATGTTGTAGGTAGCAATCATCACAGATATTGTACCTTTAGTTTAGACTCAGATGGTGTGGTAGGTTGAGCCTGAGCTGACAGACAGCTCGTTTGACCAGTGGCGCTTTTCGGAATTTCCATATTTAAGCCGGAAGAGACAGGAAGTTCGTTCTCTCTTTGGGGTTTGCCATTCCTGCAGGAGCGGGGAGGAGATAGGGGCTGAAGCCGCTTTTCCCGAAGCGGCCTGGCCCTTCCCCCCCACCTCCCTTGGTGCCGGGAGGTAGCTGCAGGTAGCTGCAACATCCA
>VZTH01018833.1:0-52035 GCA_013397815.1 Aleadryas rufinucha
GAGGGGCCCAGAACTGGAAACAGGGCTCAAGATTCACCAATGCTGAGTACATGGAGCCTATCACAGCTCTGGGTCCAGCTGGGCACACTATTGCTGATACAGCCTGTGCCCAAGTGGCCTTCTTGGCCACTTGGGCACAGGCTGGCTCATATTCAGCACCCCCAGGTCCCTTTCCACCAGACAGTTTTCCAGCCACTCTTCCCCCAGCCTGGAGTGCTGCAGAGGTTGTTGTGACCCAAGTGTAGGGTCCTGCACTTTGCCTTGTTGAGCCTCAGACCACTGGCCTCAGTTCACTGGTCCAGCCTGTCCAGATCCCTCTGCAGAGCCCTCCTGCCCTCCAGCAGATCAACACTCTTGTTCAGCTTGGTATTCTCTGCAAACTGACTGAAGGTACCCTTAATCTATTCATCCAGCTCATTGATAACAATATTAAAGAGATAATAGAGATAATGCTGAGCCCTGGGGAACACCACTGGTGACTGGCTGCCAGCTGGATGTAACTCCATTCACCACCACTGGGCCTGGCCCTTGCCATTCAGCCAGTTTTTTTACCCAACAAAAAGCACGCCTATCTAAGTAATGAAAAGCCAGTTTCTCCACGAGAATGCTATGGGAAACGGTGTCAAAGGCTTTAGTAAAGTCTAGGCAGACACATCCACAGCCTTTCCCTCATCCAGTAAGTGGTGACCTTGTCACAGAATGAGATCAGGTTGGTCAAGCAGGACCTGCTTTTCATAAACCAGTGCTGGCTGGGCCTGATTCCCTGGTTGTCCTCTATGTGCTGTGTAGTGGCACTCAAGATCACCTGCTCCATGACCTGTCCCAGCTCTGAGGTCAGGCTGATAGGCCTGTAGTTTCCTGGATCTTCCTTCCTCTTTTCTGGTAGATGGGCATTGTATTTGCCCACTTCCAGTCACCTGGGATCTCCCTGGTTAGCCAGGGCTGCTAATGAATGATGGAAAAGGGCTTGCTGAGCAATTCCCCCAGCTCCGTCAGTACCCTTGGGTGGATCCCATCTGGCTCAGTAGACTTGTGTATGTCCAAGTGGTGTAGCAGGTTGCTTCCCTTTGGATTATGGTGGCTTCATTCTCCTCCTCATCCCTGTCTTCCAGCTCAGGGAATGGGTACCTGTAGAACTGGTCTTTCATACAAGATTGGGGCAAAGAAGGCATTAAGTAGATTGGTCTTTTCCTCATCCTTTGTCACTAATGCTTCCCTCTGCATACAATAAGGAATGGAGATTGTCCTTAGCCTTCATTTTGTTGCTAATGTATTTATAGAAACATTTTTATTGTCTTTTATGGCAATAGCCAGATTTAAGTTCTAGGTGGGCTTTGGTCCTTCAAATTTTCTTGCTGCATAACCTCACGATATCCTTGTAGTCCTCCTGAGTGATCTGCCTCTTCTTCCAAAGGTCATAAACTCTCTTGTTTTTCCCCCTGAGTTCCAGCCAACGCTTTCTGTTCAGTCAGGCCCATCTTCTTCCCTCATGACTTTTCTTTCAGCAGGTGGGGTCATCCTACTCCTGTGCCTTTACGGTTTCCTTCTTAAAGAATGTTCAGCCTTCCTGGACTCTTTTGTCCTTCAGGACTGTCTCCCAAGGGATTCTGTCACCCAGGCTCCTAAACATGCCACAGTCTGCCCTCTGGAAGTCCAAGGTGACAGTTCTGCTGCCGCTGGCAGTTCTGCCTCTTTCATACTTCTTCAGGAATTGAAAATTATCATTTTGTGGTCTCAGTGCCCAAGATGGCCTCCAACCATCACATCACCCATCAGTCCTTCTCTGTTTACAGACAACAGGACTAACAGGCACCTTCCCTAAGTGATTTCCTTGCTAGCTGTATCAGGAAGGTCACCTTCCATAAACTGCAGGAGGCTCCTGGACTGTTTCTCTCTGCTGTATTTCCAAAAGACATCTGGTAAGTTGAAGTCTTCCATGAGAACAAGGGCCAGCAATTGTGAGTTTTCTATCCGCTGCTTACAAAATATTTCCTCTGCATCTTCATCCTGGTTAGGTGGTCTGTAACAGATATCCACCAGGATATCTGCCCTGTTGGCCTTCTCCCTGATTCTTACCCATAAACACTTAGTTCAACCATCACCATCATTTAGCTCTAAGCAATCAAAACTGTTCCTAACATATACAGGGCAACCACACCACTACTTCCTTGCCTGTCCGTTCTGAAGAGTTTGTAGCCATCCCTTGCACCAGTCCAGCTGTGAGTTATGTTCCCATTACGGCAAATATGGCAGCTTTCCTCCTGCACAATGGCTTTTAGCTCCTTGTTTTTNGATAACAATATTAAAGAGATAATAGAGATAATGCTGAGCCCTGGGGAACACCACTGGTGACTGGCTGCCAGCTGGATGTAACTCCATTCACCACCACTGGGCCTGGCCCTTGCCATTCAGCCAGTTTTTTTACCCAACAAAAAGCACGCCTATCTAAGTAATGAAAAGCCAGTTTCTCCACGAGAATGCTATGGGAAACGGTGTCAAAGGCTTTAGTAAAGTCTAGGCAGACACATCCACAGCCTTTCCCTCATCCAGTAAGTGGTGACCTTGTCACAGAATGAGATCAGGTTGGTCAAGCAGGACCTGCTTTTCATAAACCAGTGCTGGCTGGGCCTGATTCCCTGGTTGTCCTCTATGTGCTGTGTAGTGGCACTCAAGATCACCTGCTCCATGACCTGTCCCAGCTCTGAGGTCAGGCTGATAGGCCTGTAGTTTCCTGGATCTTCCTTCCTCTTTTCTGGTAGATGGGCATTGTATTTGCCCACTTCCAGTCACCTGGGATCTCCCTGGTTAGCCAGGGCTGCTAATGAATGATGGAAAAGGGCTTGCTGAGCAATTCCCCCAGCTCCGTCAGTACCCTTGGGTGGATCCCATCTGGCTCAGTAGACTTGTGTATGTCCAAGTGGTGTAGCAGGTTGCTTCCCTTTGGATTATGGTGGCTTCATTCTCCTCCTCATCCCTGTCTTCCAGCTCAGGGAATGGGTACCTGTAGAACTGGTCTTTCATACAAGATTGGGGCAAAGAAGGCATTAAGTAGATTGGTCTTTTCCTCATCCTTTGTCACTAATGCTTCCCTCTGCATACAATAAGGAATGGAGATTGTCCTTAGCCTTCATTTTGTTGCTAATGTATTTATAGAAACATTTTTATTGTCTTTTATGGCAATAGCCAGATTTAAGTTCTAGGTGGGCTTTGGTCCTTCAAATTTTCTTGCTGCATAACCTCACGATATCCTTGTAGTCCTCCTGAGTGATCTGCCTCTTCTTCCAAAGGTCATAAACTCTCTTGTTTTTCCCCCTGAGTTCCAGCCAACGCTTTCTGTTCAGTCAGGCCCATCTTCTTCCCTCATGACTTTTCTTTCAGCAGGTGGGGTCATCCTACTCCTGTGCCTTTACGGTTTCCTTCTTAAAGAATGTTCAGCCTTCCTGGACTCTTTTGTCCTTCAGGACTGTCTCCCAAGGGATTCTGTCACCCAGGCTCCTAAACATGCCACAGTCTGCCCTCTGGAAGTCCAAGGTGACAGTTCTGCTGCCGCTGGCAGTTCTGCCTCTTTCATACTTCTTCAGGAATTGAAAATTATCATTTTGTGGTCTCAGTGCCCAAGATGGCCTCCAACCATCACATCACCCATCAGTCCTTCTCTGTTTACAGACAACAGGACTAACAGGCACCTTCCCTAAGTGATTTCCTTGCTAGCTGTATCAGGAAGGTCACCTTCCATAAACTGCAGGAGGCTCCTGGACTGTTTCTCTCTGCTGTATTTCCAAAAGACATCTGGTAAGTTGAAGTCTTCCATGAGAACAAGGGCCAGCAATTGTGAGTTTTCTATCCGCTGCTTACAAAATATTTCCTCTGCATCTTCATCCTGGTTAGGTGGTCTGTAACAGATATCCACCAGGATATCTGCCCTGTTGGCCTTCTCCCTGATTCTTACCCATAAACACTTAGTTCAACCATCACCATCATTTAGCTCTAAGCAATCAAAACTGTTCCTAACATATACAGGGCAACCACACCACTACTTCCTTGCCTGTCCGTTCTGAAGAGTTTGTAGCCATCCCTTGCACCAGTCCAGCTGTGAGTTATGTTCCCATTACGGCAAATATGGCAGCTTTCCTCCTGCACAATGGCTTTTAGCTCCTTGTTTTTNCTGAGCCCTGGGGAACACCACTGGTGACTGGCTGCCAGCTGGATGTAACTCCATTCACCACCACTGGGCCTGGCCCTTGCCATTCAGCCAGTTTTTTTACCCAACAAAAAGCACGCCTATCTAAGTAATGAAAAGCCAGTTTCTCCACGAGAATGCTATGGGAAACGGTGTCAAAGGCTTTAGTAAAGTCTAGGCAGACACATCCACAGCCTTTCCCTCATCCAGTAAGTGGTGACCTTGTCACAGAATGAGATCAGGTTGGTCAAGCAGGACCTGCTTTTCATAAACCAGTGCTGGCTGGGCCTGATTCCCTGGTTGTCCTCTATGTGCTGTGTAGTGGCACTCAAGATCACCTGCTCCATGACCTGTCCCAGCTCTGAGGTCAGGCTGATAGGCCTGTAGTTTCCTGGATCTTCCTTCCTCTTTTCTGGTAGATGGGCATTGTATTTGCCCACTTCCAGTCACCTGGGATCTCCCTGGTTAGCCAGGGCTGCTAATGAATGATGGAAAAGGGCTTGCTGAGCAATTCCCCCAGCTCCGTCAGTACCCTTGGGTGGATCCCATCTGGCTCAGTAGACTTGTGTATGTCCAAGTGGTGTAGCAGGTTGCTTCCCTTTGGATTATGGTGGCTTCATTCTCCTCCTCATCCCTGTCTTCCAGCTCAGGGAATGGGTACCTGTAGAACTGGTCTTTCATACAAGATTGGGGCAAAGAAGGCATTAAGTAGATTGGTCTTTTCCTCATCCTTTGTCACTAATGCTTCCCTCTGCATACAATAAGGAATGGAGATTGTCCTTAGCCTTCATTTTGTTGCTAATGTATTTATAGAAACATTTTTATTGTCTTTTATGGCAATAGCCAGATTTAAGTTCTAGGTGGGCTTTGGTCCTTCAAATTTTCTTGCTGCATAACCTCACGATATCCTTGTAGTCCTCCTGAGTGATCTGCCTCTTCTTCCAAAGGTCATAAACTCTCTTGTTTTTCCCCCTGAGTTCCAGCCAACGCTTTCTGTTCAGTCAGGCCCATCTTCTTCCCTCATGACTTTTCTTTCAGCAGGTGGGGTCATCCTACTCCTGTGCCTTTACGGTTTCCTTCTTAAAGAATGTTCAGCCTTCCTGGACTCTTTTGTCCTTCAGGACTGTCTCCCAAGGGATTCTGTCACCCAGGCTCCTAAACATGCCACAGTCTGCCCTCTGGAAGTCCAAGGTGACAGTTCTGCTGCCGCTGGCAGTTCTGCCTCTTTCATACTTCTTCAGGAATTGAAAATTATCATTTTGTGGTCTCAGTGCCCAAGATGGCCTCCAACCATCACATCACCCATCAGTCCTTCTCTGTTTACAGACAACAGGACTAACAGGCACCTTCCCTAAGTGATTTCCTTGCTAGCTGTATCAGGAAGGTCACCTTCCATAAACTGCAGGAGGCTCCTGGACTGTTTCTCTCTGCTGTATTTCCAAAAGACATCTGGTAAGTTGAAGTCTTCCATGAGAACAAGGGCCAGCAATTGTGAGTTTTCTATCCGCTGCTTACAAAATATTTCCTCTGCATCTTCATCCTGGTTAGGTGGTCTGTAACAGATATCCACCAGGATATCTGCCCTGTTGGCCTTCTCCCTGATTCTTACCCATAAACACTTAGTTCAACCATCACCATCATTTAGCTCTAAGCAATCAAAACTGTTCCTAACATATACAGGGCAACCACACCACTACTTCCTTGCCTGTCCGTTCTGAAGAGTTTGTAGCCATCCCTTGCACCAGTCCAGCTGTGAGTTATGTTCCCATTACAGCAAATATGGCAGCTTTCCTCCTGCACAATGGCTTTTAGCTCCTTGTTTTTGTATTCATGTAGAGCCAGAACCTTTGTAGGAATGCGATGGTTTCACAAATCTTTCCTCGAGTGGTTTCCTAAGCATAGGATAGCATTTGTGACCTAAAGTTGGAATGAAGTAGTGCAGAACAGGATGGCGGTTATGGTTATTCCTACTGGTCAGAAAAAAAAATATACACAGCCTCTTGAATTTAGATCTGCTGTATGCTATACATATTAAAAACATGGTTAGAAAGGTTACTATAAACGCTTTAGTTGTTTCTGTGCTGATCATATTTAAGATGAGTTATGGAAAGTTTTCTACTTCATTTGCTAATTCCTTACAAAAAAAAAGCCACAAAAGAAAAACCTCACATACCCAAAGAAGTTCCACAGAATTGTTTCCTGAAAAGAAAACCCAAGAAAATTGAGGTGGCAATAACTCTACCATTTGTCTTTCATTGCTTTCATTCTGGTTTTATTGAGAGCAAGATCAAACATGAAGTGTTCGTGCTTGAGAGAACCAGTGTTCCACAGTCTGTCACACTTGAAGTCAATTTGTTCATTAAGGGCTATTTCAATTTTTAAAACACTGTAGACTTAAACCATTGCTATTAAACTGCTTTAGGTTCTCTTCTACAGTCCTTGCTTTACTGAGTTACTTTCTCTTCCTCTGTTAGTACTTTGGCATGTTCAGGCAGACTACATTGATTTCTTTGTTTTGAATATTGTTAATCTTGTTGCACATTTTTCATCAAAAATAGCTCTCATAAATCTGTCAGCTGTCAGACATAGAAGTCAGCTTTGAAAACTTTTTAAATATTGCAATGCATTTTCATTAAAACAAGTTGACAGCAGAGAACATATTTCTTTTCTTGACACCATCATCCTGCTCTGATGAATGACACTGGGCAGTGTTTTTTTCACTTTATGGCATTGTTCAGGCACAATAGCAGTGTTGCAGATGCAGACTGAGACTCCCAACTCTTCCCTATCAGCTCCTGCACCTGTTTGCTCCACAGACAAGTGATGGAGCATTGGCACTGGCACTTGCTCACAGACATGGACAGATTTGCACTAGGGGAAACAGATGCAGAGCAGTGGTGTAGTAGTTTGTCTTCTTAGAATGACAGTGATTTCCTGAATTATTACAAATGTTGGTGCTTGCTGCTACAAAACAATTCACTGAACTTCAGTTCTGTACATGTAAAAATGTGTTCAGTTACTGAAATGTAATGAATTCATTTTTCTTCCTCCTTCCATGCTCCATCAGAAGTTAGGTGGACTGAATACAGACACTTAACTCAGATGCAAATGAACTAAATAACTTGAGCATTGCCTTTGGCCTAATGTCTTGGAGTCAGTATTTAGGCACCTGAACAGCTACATGTGGATTACAGAACAGGGAATTAAACTTTTTTCCCCCTGTTATGCATCTTAAAATAATAGTAGCTGACATCTACTAATTAGTAAAAACGTAAGACTTTAGTCCTTCCAAGTGATAAAGTGGTGGTTTAGTAAGCAAATAAACTCTGTAGTAAACTATTTAAATCTTTGGATATGGAGCCATCCTTGCTTAACTAGCTTGCAAAGTTAAAGGTTTGTGGCTGTAGGCAGCAGGGTCCAACCTGAGCAGGGTAGGTCTTCAGGGCATTTCTGTCTAGCCCTCTGCCTCTTGGCTCTCCTCTCTGCATTCCCGTGCTCAGTCTTTTGAGTGGCCATCAAATGCAAAAGAGTGAGGGTATTTACTAATAATGTGAAGGATTGTTCTGTAAAGGTGTTATGGAGCTGGTGTATGATGCTTAGTGGTGCAAAGATCAGGATAACCATTTCAATGTACCCATCCATTCCCTTCCCCACCCCCTTCCTTTTTATGGCTTCCAAAGAGCAATTGCATTTTCATCTGCCAAAATTAAAAAAAAAGGCTGTTATGTGTACACTCACTTTACTTTTATTGGGAAGTGCTTGATAAGCCCCTCAATATATTGCATCCATCTTATGGAAAGGGCAGTGTTTCCTTCAGCTTTCCATAGGACCTCCTAGATACTGTATGGATATTGAATCCAGGTTAAACAAATACTTGAAGCTGCTCTTACCTGTTCTTAATCATTTCCAAATGTAACAGCGTGGTGATATGGAGCTCAGATAGGCTACTTTTAAATCGCTCCAGAAGTTGACAGGTACCTATTGATGTACTCAGTGAATTTATATTTTGGTAACTTGTAGAGATTAACACATTAATCTTCTGCTGCATTTTAGTAAACACTTCATGATTCTCATACCCTGAAATTGAAAACCTGTTGCAAATTTGAACCTAGCTTGTCTTTGGTCATACTGTTTAGATCGGCATTTGGGTTGGACTCATAAAATGTAGCAGCTGTATCTCATGCTTTGATCAAACAAAAAAATACCTTTAGGCTTACTGATTTTGATTCAAGTTTCTCTGTTATAATCCTAAAATTGTACCATAGGAATCATGATCTGAAGAAAATTGTCCCTTTAAAAAAAATGGTAGTTATATTTATTTCTTAAATGCAGCCTGAATTTTTAAGTAACTTGTTCTTTCTGTTGCTTTTCAAATTTATCTTTTCATCACTACTTATTTTCTTGATTCTACTGCTAGAAAGCTGGTTTTACAGAGAGACTGAAGTGAAAAAGCATATGGCTTTTTGTTGCTGTTGAGGGAATTATTCTTGGAGCCATGACAAAATTAATAAGAGAAAAAAAGCAATAATTTTTTTTGTTGGTTTTACTTTCTGCTTCATTATGTGTTTAGTGCAGTAGATAAATCAATAGCAACATCTGTAACACAGTGAATTAATTTAATAGAAACAGTTTGGAAGGAGTAAATTAGTGACATGGCAACGAGCTTCAGTGTAGATGGAATTAAGACAGGACCTATATATGTTGGTTTTTTTTAATGAAAAATTTTAAGGTAATAGATGGTGAAAAGAACTAGGAAGTCTCCAGATGTTAAAAAAGAGCATTCCAGTACAGAATATAAGCAGAATACACAGAAATCCCAGTGATCTAACTGTGGAAGGAGAGAAGATAGACAGATTTCTCTTCTTGAAGTCAGTAGAGCAACTGGAGGGCCTCTGGGAAAAAGTGATCTTCCCCTCCTCCTGTGGCGGTCTGTGTTTAACTCTGTCACAAACATCCTGTGTGACTTTGGGCAAGTCTGTTTTGGAGAAATTGTTGTTATGGTACACCTTGGTAATGAGGAGAAGGAATGTGGCGCAGCCAGCTCGGATTTTGTTATACAATACAACTGCTTGTAAGCAGGAGCGGAGTCTGAGTTGACAAAGGAACAAACACGAAGGAAGACTTTGCAATTGGTTGCTCTTCTTACATCCTGATATTTTTATGAATTTGATCTTGTGGGGAGGATTGACATGTTTTCTAGCTCATATGTTTGTTAGTATAAGTCATATTTCATAAATCTGTTGGGGTTACTCTGGTGGAATTAGGATGATCCATATATTTCTCACTTGGATTTCTGAAAGACGTTTGACGAGGTCTGTTCCCAAAAGCTCTACAGAAGACATAATAGCCATGGAATAAGGGAGAAGTTTGGCTATAGCTAAGGAAAAAAAAAAAGTAGGAAATAGAGTGGAAGGGTAAATACCAAGGTTTTATTGTCAACAGTAGAAGGTCACCAGCTTTTTTTTTCAGAGGTGACTGAGACTCATGCTCTTAGACAGAACTATGAATGAGCTGTAGAGGGAAGCAAGAGATTGCAAAATTGAGGGATGATCCTAAGCTGTTTGGAGTGGTAGAGACTGGGTCTGTCATTCTTTCACGTCTGGTGATCAGAAGACTGTGAGAGGGGCATTACAATGACAGATGAAATTAGTTCAGTTAAATTTTGTGGGTTTGTAAGGGGTTATTTCTCCCCTTTTCAAAGTAATGAGCTTTGAGATAGCTGTTGGAACTAAGGACAGAACACAGGAACTGTGCTTACAGTTTATAACTTAACAAAAATATCTCTGTGCTCCATAGCACAGGGTGGCATACTTTTTTTCTTTTTACATCACGGAATTTAATGATTTGTAATGGTAACTTCTTTGTATAGGTTTTCTGTAGAAAAAAATTTATTTGTTAATGGTACTTTAACTTTCTGTATTGGCATCAATAGATGAATCTGTAAATTATAAGTTTATCTTTTAAAAACATAAATCTTACTTTCTACTTTCCTAAGAATGTAGTGCTGAATTGGCTATAGCTGGGTGTTTTGCATGCTGGAGTAGAGATGTTGTCTGTGGATTTACAGTATAGAATGATATTTGTCACTTTAAGTGACTAGTTTATATAGTGCTTTTAATTTTGTATTGATATTTACAGTGGTGTGGATTTTTTCATAGCTATTTTAATGGTTTTTTTTCTACTTGTACTGCTTTGTAATTGTTACTGATAAGATGGAGAGATGTTTCTACCATCTAGTCATGTAGCAGCATGGAAATGGATTCACTGAGTGTAAATATGAGCCTTGTTTTTATTCTGTCCATAATGTGACAGAGTACTTCTTCATATAGGATATTTATAGTGAGGTCTAAGCGAATAATAAGGGAGGACTACAGTAATTCAGTTTTCTTTTTTTAAAACTGAGAAAGATCTGAAATAGTCTAGGCAATTATATTGGAGTAAGTGGATTTGTGACCCAATAAGAAGTACCTCCCCGTCCTTGGTGTCCATTTAAAACCCAGTATATTTGCCCCAACTCTGGCAGTTTTTAAAGCCAGGTTGGGTAATGCCTTGAGCAATCTGGTCTAGTGAGAAATGTCCCTGCACGTGGCAGGGTGAGTTGGGACTAATGGTCTTTAAGGTCCATGCAAACCCCTTAACATTCTGTGATTTTATGATTTGTCATGTGCCTAATATGTAGTATTCAAAACAATTCTTAATATTAATAATTAAACAAATTCTGTTAAAACCTTTTCAGATTTCTGTTTGCCTTGTTCAGATACTCCCAAAGGTGACGGTAACACATCAGTGTGTGATGCCCCTCCCTGAAGGTTGACTGCATCTAGTGTGAGGCTCCTCTCCTTGTTTTGGGTGACAGGTTTTGTCTCTGAATCCTGCTGGAAAATCAGCTGTAGTTTGGCCCCCCTGAGCCTTGCTTTGGAGGAGCCACTCTCTGGTTGTCAGCCACCAAGGGAGCATAAACAGATTAGTGAGTGGAGCTAAAGTCAGCTTCTGCAAAAGCTTTGTGTCCAGATGCTGTCAAAGCTCCAATTTAAAGAAGTGTCTTGGGTGCCTAAATGCCTAAATCCCTTGACTTTGACAGACTCCAGACATCTTACCCAGTGCTGTGAAGTTGTTTCTCAGAACTGATTAAATTGTAGGAGCGTGCTTGTTATCTGTGTCTGGTTCTCTCTCACACGCCTCCCTGGTCGCGAGCCTGGCCTCGGCCGTCCTGGTGGCTCCTTTTGCTGCCCTTTGTCCCTGTTGGCAAAGGAGCCCAAGGAGCCCATGCAAAACTGGGAGCTGGAATAAAGCAGTTTTCATTAACAGCATGCAATTAAGTGAGAGTGATGCAGGTCCTGGCTAAGGGCTCCTGTTTCTCTGGGCTTTCTCTGTTGGCTTTCCAGTCAGGTTGCCTATGTTTTGTTTTACTTGAGTTCAGGCCAAAATGAAATGGCATCCAGCTGCCCTAGTTGATATTTAATCTCCTTTGGTGCTTCAGCCTCTTCGTGTTCCAGGATTGGATTCCTCTGGTCTGTCTTGTCAAATAAACATCAGCATCTAAGGATGTTAGGTGGGTAAGAGCATTAGGTGAATTACCTTCTTCTCCCTGTTAGCAGTCTGGCAGTTCACACAGGTAGTGCCAACGCTGTCACAGGTACCACACACTCAATTAAACTGGGAAAATTGTATTTTCCATTGAGTGGCTACAGCTATGTTGAAACTTGAGTGTGTGGAGCTGCTTAGGTTAAATATTTCACTAAGTCTACTAAAGTTATTTAAATAAAATTTTTTTGGAATGAATCATTGCTTCAGATGTTTTCAACAGCACCTGAAATGGGTACATGAAAAAAGAAATGTAGACTATAATAGATATACAAATTATGAAACGTATACTAGTTTATAATATTCTTTGCCCTTTAGAAGTTTAATAATGGCATATTTTTATGTGAAGTTAATGAGCCCTGAAAGTAAGTCAGGATTGAAACTTAAGGTCATAGTATCCTTATTTTTGTTTTCAGTAAACACTGGGAACTAGTATAGTTTTTAGCTGGATTTATATGTTTCTCAAGAACATGGTGCAAAGTTAAGTGGTTATGGGGATTTTGTCTCAAATATGCACTTAGAGTGTATTTTTTCCCTTCTGTGTTTTAGTATTTGCCCATTTAAGGGAATATATCTATATGTATATATCTGTGGTTTCTTATGCTTTGGTAAATTTTATACTGTAGAGATTGTATGTGCAGTTCACTGCATACCATGCATTAAATGCTTTTGTATAGATAGTCTGCTTTTCAGCATAAAACATTAAGTGCTTTGATATCTGTTACTTAAAGATTCTGAGTGGGAACTGGGTACTGAGATGACAGTAAGATGTGGTTTGTTATGGTACTGAATATTACACATTACTGTAGCAATTGGCAAAATCTCCCTCACTCCATTTATCCCATAGGAAATCTCTTGTTGATAAGAACAGCTTTTATTCAAAGTAAAGAGTTTTACATGGTTCTTTGCATTGTTTTTATGATAAAGGTTAACTGGTAGGTCTTAATTTGATCTTTCATGTTGAGTGCATTCATATATCTGAAGAATGCTGGCTAAAACTGGGATCCTGCCATTGCAGGAGCACATCTACCCTAAGGATGCAACCCTGAAGAATAGATGCTAATCTGAAATTTATTTATGTGTGCTTGTCTATGTCTACACACACAGGAGAATGTTGCATCTTACTTGAGTAGAGACAGCTTAAATCCTGCTAGTGTTTGTGAGAGGTTGCTTGTTTAAAATTCACCTGCAACTGTATCTTGGTTAAATAAGGAACTGTACCTGTGCCTGTATGCAACCAAAGGCAGACAGCCTTTTTTTGTTCTTTTGTAAAAGACAAAATATGACTTTAGAAAGGTCCTGGGTGTTATTTTCTGATCCTTTGGGGTTTAAATAATAGGTAACATGTACAAATTGTGTGAAAATTAAGATGATCTGTATTTTTAGGCAAGCCAAAAAGACCTTTATAAAAGCCTTTTTTTTTGCAGCATATTTACTATGGGCAGATGAACATAAGCCTGATGCTCTCACAATTGCTCTGCAGCACCTGGTTTGACACCTGAGTGTGCCACTGCCAGGGAGGTGCAGCAGTTGGGGCAGAGAGCTGCTCTGCCTGGTTCAGACTTCTGCATCCTGGAGTTGTCCATCATGAATATTCTCTTTCGGTTCTCAGCATGTGTGTAATTAGTGGGAGAAACCATTTGAGAGTGAGCCACAGACAGATACAGGTCATTGTGGCCAGCTGCTTAATTATTGTCATTAGGAAGCATTTGGAAGTTCCTGGTGTGCACTTTTGGAAACATAACAGTGAGGGAATCTCTGTAGATTATGATGGATTTGTCCATTGTATTAAAAGGTGATTAAAATGATGTGATGCGCAGTCTTGAAGCATTAATTTTATAAACCTCTTCTTATCAAGAAGAGGTAATAATTATAGTCTGCTTGGTAATACTATACACATGCCACTCCTTTTAGCTGATTTTTTTTCCTGCAACTGTGCCATATTTTAATTAACATATTTGAAAACAAGTACGAAAACTTGTGCATTTATAATTACATCTTCAATATCAATATCATTGTGCTTTCAAGCAGGTGTATTTACCATACAGAAAAGGTCTAGAATTAGAGCAAGTTACAATGATCCTCAGGAAAGTACTGGGGTTATACGTGAAGCAGATGGCATTCCTTTTCACTGGGGAAAGAAAGAAGCAGCCTGGATGAAAACGAAATTTTCTGTGTGAACTCAGGGATTTGCTATGAAATGACTCAGAGTGAACAAGGTGCTTTCCACAGAGGTACACCCAGAATAACCCACTCATCGCTCTCTATGAATGCTTTGAGCCCAGAAAACTCCCTTTGTCCATCTTGATTTTAAAAACACATCTTTCATTGCGACGGCTGTATTTGCCGTTCCGTTCGCTTTCCTGTTTCTTAGTCGAATGAAGAACACGGAGACAGGAGCTACCTCTTGTGTTCAATCCGTTTAATTACACTCAGGGGCTTTCTCTGTTTCGGTTTTTTTTTTCCTTCCCGAAAGAGGCTGGCCAATTACTTGTTTTTATTCAGATTTCAGATAATTTTCTGAAAAATTAAAAATAGTTATAGTTTCTTGTTATTATGCAGAGAGGTAGATGAGGCAATACTTCTACCTGTATGTCTTTTAGTGAGAGAGTATTTTTTTGAAAACCTTGTTATGGAAGAGCTGGTCTTCATCTTGCATTGATGAAAATTAGTAAATGTTAAAGATCTAAAAGATCTGAATTTACTAAGCTGTTTTGTGTGAATTTTCTATTAAAATGATGCAAAATCTGTAACTTCTTCAGAGACATGTAGGTCACTATAAATGAAGGTGGATAAAATAACCGTGGGTGCAGTTTTGTGGCATACATTTTTTAGTGTTTGTTCAATAGACAACAAAAAGTGTATTGCAAATGCCAACAAATGACTGTGACTGTTGGATCATGTTTTTCTAGGTTTTTGGGAAATCTTTTTTCTATTTAAAAACTGCTTAGGGAGAATCTGGCCAGTTAATTTGTAATACTAATGTATCTGTTTGGTCTTAAAGGATTCAAATATTATTATCTTCTGTAAGAGGAACACATAATGCTACAAGCTTTTGTAACATATTATAGTATGATCTAAGCTATCAAAATCATATCATTGCTTGAAAAGTCAGAGTTCTCTTTTCAGGAAGATGTTACAGGATGCAGCTCTTTGGCCTTCTCAATTTGTGGACTTCTAGACATTTTCCTTTATTAATTTCTGAATTGCTTCTATTTCTTCACTTATTCCAAGTATTGGAGACATATCAGATATATAAATCTATATTGAGTTTGAAATTTAAAAAAAATTAGAATTTTTATAATTTTTGGAGGACAGAGACTACTAATTCTGGTTTGGGATGACAACAGTATAATTGCACAAGTAATTTCATAACATGTTTATCTCCTTAATCAGGTAGTTTAAAAATTAAAAATACTGCTTTATTTCTAAATTAGTTGTCAGCAGAACAGCAAGGTACAGGAGCATGACTGGTGTCAAGTGGAAGTTTATTGCTTGAATTCCAACACTGTACTTGGTCCAAACCAATAAAGCTGCAGATTTGTAAAACTGTCTAAATAAATATCTGAGAGCATGGTGGTGTGACACAGAACTTCCTCCCGCAACTGTAGAATAGCACATAAGAGAAAGAGTGAAACATTCTGCTGTTTGTGTAAATGTTGGGTTTGGGGACTTCTATCCAGCTTTTGTACATCCACATGTGTGTAAACATGAAGATAGACTCTCAGTAACTGAGATTTTTTCAGTGGATATCTAGTACCAGCTGTAAATGAGAAAGCAAAATATTAACAATGTATGGAAAATACCACAAGTATAGAAACTTTTGAGTGTTTGACTGCAGTCTCCTCCATGATGGTTTAATATGGTTTAAACACAGCAGTTTCTGTTTGTGAGGCTAACTCCTCAGATGTTTAAAGCTGTCCTTATCAATAATTTGATTCCCATTTATCCTTAAATTTTTGCTCTTGCATGCTTTTGCTTTCTTGTTATTGACAGGTAGCTGAAGAAGATTTTTGTTCTCATAGTAGTTTAGTTGAGCCCTGAAATGTTTTTGTTATCTACAGTGTAGCAGGAATTTAGTGCAAAATATTTCTCCTGGATCTTCTCTTTCTTTGCATTTTAAAACACCTGAGGTGCTTGTAGAGAGGTATAAGAATTAGTTTGTTTCCCATTTCAGCAAACTGTTCCATTAAGCACGGTATTTCTTGATTATGGGGTCTATTTTCTAGTTCTTTATTTCTTACAGCATGTTATATGTGACACGGATTTATACCACCGTGCAGGCTTCTGTATATTTCACATGGCCTTGGAATATGCTCTAAGTGTTTTTATTTTTCTAAATATAACTGCGCTTTTCTTCTTTATGTTGTCACAACAGATAGTGAACCCAGGTGCCACTCTTCAGGAGGTTTGATTTTCCTGTTCGGTGTCTCCGTGGCTCATGTAGCACAGTTCAGCTGAGGGTGCCGAGTGGATGAGCTGGCTCACTTGTTAGTTCTGTCTGGATACAGTTTGCTTTTGGGTTTCCCACAATTTGCCTGGTGTGTGCAAGTTTTGCAGTTTATTTGTGCACAAAATCCAGTGGAGATCCCTTATGAGACTTGTGTGTGAAGGTTTATTTAGATGAGAAGAAAATGGCTTAACACTTGCTTTCAGCTGAGATGTGGAGGCAGTGAGCTGTCCTTCGATGCTCTTGTCCAAGCTCTGGCAGGACAGGATGGAGATGCCTCACAAACTGACCAGATCATGCAGCTGCTGCCATTAATACTGTTAAATGACACCAGTTTTGCAACATACCCAGTTTCAAATATACACGTTTTCAAACATGTACATTTTCAAAATTTATTCACAGTGAGCAGTTTACACTTGGATGAGGTTAGTTGTTTGTTTAAATGCGCTGCGTTGAAGCCTTGGGCTTTTCTTAATTTAAACCCTTCACTCAGTTTTTTTTTTTTTTTGCTATATTAGATATCTCAGTCTGAATTGAAGGGAGTGGGATGTGTGGCTGCTGTGTGCACGTGGCCCTGGTAGGGGGGCTCCTGGCCAAGCCTTGGAGATAGCATTTATGTCCTTATGAATCTGACTGTCTCCAGTAAATGCTGCTCATCTCAAAGCAGTATTTTCCCCTGGAAGACAGTTCCTTTAGTGCCGGACAAGTAGGTAAAGTCACCTCAAGGCGGAAGAAGTATTTCACTCTTGTATTATATACTTAGGAAGCTGCTGCTGCTTTTTTCATTTCCCCCACTTTAAACTGTTTTATCTAATTCGGGATGTTTCAAGTTATTATTCTAGACAGTCACTTAAATAAAAATAAACAATTTAAAATACATCATTAAAAAGTATGTTGTTCCCAAAATGGAGTCAATGATGTGTCCCACAGGACCAGAAAATGAACCTTAGAATATTATGGACAATTTAAAATGGGCAGATTTAATTATAGCAGGAGTGTGCAATTACTGAATGAGGTATGAGAGACATGGGAAATGTTCCCATCTAAATAATGACCAGAATGTGCTTGTTCTAATAATATTCCATAACACATTTAGGGCCCTAGGATTACAACACTTTCAGGTTATTAGAAGACGATGGTAATAGTGTGTTTTATTGCCAAATTACTACCATACTCTCTGAGGTATGAAGTGATATTAATGACCATTTTCAATAAGGAATAACATTTTGCAACATCAGTAGCATTTAACCATATTAAAATATGTTGTGTTGTGCAGTAAAGCCCTGGGGTATAGAGATGAAAACTAAAGAGTTTAATTTTGAGATGCAATTGGGAAATTATTTGGACATTCAAAAAAGCTTTAGGGTAAAAATATATTAATGAAGTATGTTTTTTAACTATTTGCAATAAATAAAAGATGCATGTATATTGCCTGATTGTAATTTTGGTTTATAAAAATGTTGAAATCAGTGCATGGCTTACATTCTCTTTAGTGTGCTATATAAAATTTCAATTATCTACATGTCTGCTAAATCTAGAAATGAACCAATAAAAGAGAGAATTAGTACATATATGTAAATGAATGCTGCCTGGAATGCATATTAAAAATATTTTTCATAACAGAGGAAGCTTCATAGAATAGGTGACAAGATAACATTCAGTTTCTCTGGTAGCATATTCTCTTAATGAGGAGCTCTGTGTTCATACAATTTACCAACAGCCATTCTTTACAGATTTGTCTGCCTCTTTAACTGTAAATATTGCAATACTTGTTTTGCCAAGGTCAGATGCTCAGACTTGGTGACATTATTGTCATTGATCTAATCAGCTGTAACTCTCATACCATCTGGTTAAGTTATGATGTTAATTCCAAGTAAATAAGTTAATTCCAGTCACTCAGAACTGCCAAAAATGGGAATTTTTATGATGTCAAAATATGTCTCTGAAGCTAAATAAACCCTCTGTACATCTTGTGTGTTATGGAATGTTGTAAAAACTAAAGATGTATTTTCCTGTGGGAGCATCACTTTCATTTGCTTAAAACAAATCTGAGTTTTATTTAGAGTCGTAAAAATAAGGAAATCATATTGTGGTTTTATAGTTACTGTAAAATGCCATAAAATATTTCTAAGTTACCATCTTCTGTTGAGTCAGCAACTGAAGAGTTGCATATGATACACATTCTAATTGTATATGATATCATTTTATACTGTACAAATACAGTTAAATGGGCCCCGTAGCATGCATTAAGGATTGGTTTGCAGCCATAATCTTGTATTTAATGTCAGATCTGGAAGTGTCAGAATCACAAAGCTTGACATGGATCTGTACAGAAATAAAGTGAAGAACTTGCTGTCTGTTGACTTGGAGCTTTAGTTCTGCTTAGAGATATGGAAGTTAAATCTGTCCTTAATTCTGTGCTAGATCATGGGAGCTTCAGTTCTGTTCTCCCTTAATGTACAAAGATCATGATTTGAGTGGTGGAAATTCAAGAGGTTATCTTTTAGAAAAGCTTGGAATTTTGTTGGAGTTCATCATGAGAGTATAATTCCCGTGATGACAATGTATCTATAAAATGAAGAAGCATTCAGGATTTAAGCTAAAATCTGTGTTTTGAAACTCTGGATTAGAATCACAAGAGTCTGATGAAATATTAAGGACTGAAAATCCTGAAATTTTAGTTACGACTTGAATGAGTCCTGGTTCAGGTCAGATTTGATGTGTATCTTTTTTTGCCATACTATTTTAAAATGGTCAGTTTGTGGCTCTTAACTTGGGACTACTCCAGCTGTTGCTCTTTATCTCACAATTGTTTTGGTACTTAAGAATAAAATAAAAAGTCGTGTTATAGTCATAAACAGAAGCTTGGTTAGGCCATGTCAGATAGTAAAACCTGGAGTCCCACAGGTCGTCATGGTTTAGAGCTGTAGGGCACTGCAGAGGTGCTGTCTGGTAGCTTTGATACTGGAGCATGGCCTTGGGAGCCATTGTGTCTAAATGAGCAGAGTAATTTGAAAGGCTCTCAGGGAAGGACTAGTGTTTGGTGGCATAATATGCAAATTACTTGCTTGGCAACATGGTGTGTAATGCAATTTGAGATGGAGTTTTAACTAGTCCAGTTTTATGCATAATAACTTTAAAGCAATATAGAGACTTAAATATTAAGCTATTTATGTCAGTCTCACAGTTTAATATGGTTTATTTGACTGGATACTGTTTAAATAAAAGCAAGTTTGCATATGGAGGTGCACAAGTGGGTTAAATGGCTCTTGTAAGTAGTGATAATAACGTGTTTTTGGTAAACACTGGTAAGTCTGAAATGTATGTGGTTTTCTGATGTCAGAAACAAGTAAATGAACTCTTTCTTCCCATTCTGTATTCAGAAGTGCAGTCACCTGCTATGAAATATAAAAGTAGGGAGGCGTGGGATATCTTCTAGCCAGCAAAATTTATTTAAGCTAGAGGAATATTTTTAATGCATTTAGTTTGGCTGGCTTTGAATAAAATATATAATTTCTTTGTGTACAGGTTTTTCTCTGTATTTCATAAAAAAAGAGGTGTAGTAACAAAGCCACTGTTTATTCAAACCAAAAGGTTTTTAATGATCCCTCTCAGTAGGAGGGAGCCCCAATATTTTCACAGGCAATACAAATACATACATATGTACATACATACATATGTATGTACATATACAAAATATGTAGAAATATATTTACTGCACACCAAGAGGAACCACACTTTCTGTACTCTTGTGTGGGATGAGTGCACTGAAACCCCTCTCCTATTATTTCTGGGTCCTGGAGTAAAAGCTCTGGGATATCGTTGATTTGGCCAGAGAGACTCGACTATTTACTTTCTAACAGGAAAAAAAAGAAAGAAAGAAAAAAAAGATGGACTTAAATCTGAACAGAAAAATGGAGTCCACCAGCAGAACATGTTTACTGTGCCTCAAGACAGGAAGAAAATGGAAGCTATGGAGGGAAATGGAGCTGAGATGGTATTACTCCTACCAACCTCAGAAACAGAGACCAGAAAGAGCTCTTAATTTTTGTTGAACTTGTATTTTTGTTATCCCTTGCTCCTGGATAGACACAGCTGTGGCGTGGAGTAGCACTTGGGCTTCACCCACACACCAGGCAGCGTGGGAGACTTCCCAGGGAGAAGGTGTGAGAGGCAATCCCCATCCCATGGTCCCTGCTGTGCACTGCGGAGCCCCCAAGTTGATGCTGCATGCCCAGGGCAGCTCTCTGCTTGCCCTGCTCTGCTGGGAGTCACAGCTGGAGAGAAGCAGGGGTCCAGTGCTGGCAAGGCTGGTATGGAGAACTACACCTAGCCTAGGAAGAGGATTTTGAGAAATAGAAATATTTGTAGTAGTCTTAAAACCATGTCAGACAGAGATTTCTGAATTTTCTCATTTATAAAATCAAAGCATTCTTAGTGTACTGTAGCCAGTGCTGCTCTCACCAGAATCATGGTTTAGGCCCTGGAAGCACAAGCAGCCTGTTGTTGTTTAATTTACTGAAATAAGTGTAATGCCTTAGTGAATAGTTGAAATTACTGGATGTAGCCAATAGCATTAGATAGCTCACAGAGTGACATATAGAGCTTTGGTGAAAGCTATTCTTTTTGTTTTGGCTTATCAGAAGATTCCTCCTGATATTCTGCATAAAATTTTATCTGTTCTATATCAACAAAGCTGTGGGTTTTGTAGCTTAAGCAGTGACATTCCTTTCAAAATGCTGCTTGTGTGACGGATATACAAGTGCTGGGATTGGCAGTGTAGCAGCTCCCTTTTCTGCGTGGAAGATGCACTAACTGTTCAGCAGAGGTCACTGTGAGTTTGTGCTTGAGACATTTTAATGCAACTTATCAAAATATATGACTAGGAAATTCTTGTGCCTGCATTAGCTCTGCAATGAAACACTGAATTTTAAGAAAGATCTTTTTTGTGAAAGTAGAAAGTGGAGGTGATTGCAAGATTTCAAAGAAACCTGAATAACCTTAAGAAATGTGGCATGTGTCCAGAATTTAATCATCTTTAGTATTACTTACAAAGATTAATTGAAATGATGACTTCTGTAGAAGTCCCTTCTCCTCCTTCTAAAACGTGTTGCTCCTCCCATTCCCCAAGAGCCAGGTGTGTCAGTGCCTTGCACAAATGTTTTACACCTTCCTGAAGCTCAATTTCCCTGCACCTAAAGGCCCCAGGGTGAAGACAGAAAGGAGCATGGTTTTCCTGTTTCTTTGTTGACTTACTAAAGGCAGCATTAAAATCAGCTGTGAGTTCCATCTATTTTCCCAACTCTGTATGTTTTGTCTTGTTCCCTCCATCACCATAGTAAGCTTTTAAAGCTATATGGCAGCAAAATAACCTTTTGCTGCTGTTTTCCCCTTTGTCTGTGTACTTCTACTCTGCCATTGTCAAGGGGGGTCAGTAGTAGTTCTCATCTGCTGTCGGAGAATGTTTTCCAGTTACAAACAAACTAAACACTCTTAGAGCTTCTGAAAAATACTGGTTTAAAGCTTTTTGTTTTCCTGCTACCAATTGCTAATTACAGCTGTGAAAACTAGTCCTTGGAGAAATCTCAAGAGTACCCCTTCTTCTAAAGACAACTTCCGATTCTGATTAACCAGAAGCTAATGAGGCTTTCAAGTCTTCTGGATTTTTCACTTGATCTTAGTTCTTCAAGGGCTTGTATAATCTTATTATGGAAATAGTGCCAACAGATGTTTGCAATTTTGCATGCGCTGCAGCTCTATCACTGTGAAGGCATGGGAGACTCCAGAAGTTGATTAGCAGAGAAAAGCAGGTGGAGTTAGATTGTTACTACACATTTGGATGGAGTAAGGAACTCCAATTCCATTCATGAAAATGTAGGGAAGGAAGAGTTCATTTAAGCATGGACATTGCAGGGTGGAAATGATGTTTGTGAAATTTACAGTAGGAGTCTTTTGTTAGATCAGCAAATAGAGCCTTGCCTGAAAATATATTCTCATTTTATGTTGACCCTTTATCAGTTTTATTTTTTGTGGTTGCACTGAGGTGAAGTAAACTGGAAACCCAGCATGGTGAGCCTTGCAGTAAGGCTCAGTAAATCATGCCTGTGTTTGTGACTTTGGAAACAACCAGTTTTGGTGGTTGCCAGAAATGGGAACTGTATCATTAGTTACAAGCTTCTGTATGGTTCTGTGGCTTTTCAGTTCTATTCCAATTTAGTCACAGTACCGTATTTTGAATACCAAAAGACCTCAAAGAGTGTCTTGAGGGTGGAAGGACATGTAGTGGTCAATGGCATTTGTGTGTTCCTCCTCCACGCCATAGTGAAGTTTTCTGAGTATGCTTCATTCTCAAAGAAGCACCTGGGGCAAAGATGGGTGGCAAAGGGGTTCATCTATCCCCCACAGGACAAAGAATTGTGGCTCCAGCTTTGGCAAGGACTCAGAAATTCATATACAATCTGCAGTTATAAGTAACCTCCTTGGGCAGGGCCCCTGTGGCCAAATAGGAGTTTGTGGCCAGCAAAGTTGGGGGTGGACTATGAAGCTCCCATCTCTGTTGAGGGAAACAGGTACCACAAGGCAGGTGTGTACAGCTATGATCAGAGCAGAAGTTCTGACTCTTCAAAACAGGGGGTTTGAAAACAGCATTGCTGGTGTGAAGCTGATGTTCACTTTGTTCCTTTCTGTGCAGGGTAATGAGGCAAAGTCAAATAGCACAAAGTGCAGTAGGAGTACTGAGTTAAACATGTATGTAAAATTTGTGGCCAGAATTAAAAAAAAAAATGCATAAAACTGTCAGTTCCANCCCCCCCCCCCCCCCTTTCTTCTCTGGAACTGTATCTGTAAACTGTTATGTCCCACCTGAATATTGCACGCTGCCTTCCAGTTGGGTCTTCTGAAGATGAACTGTACTAATTAGGATAACATTAAGGTTGTAACTAGCTGTAACTCAGTAAGATCAATAGTTTACTGTTAGAGTACACGTTATTACAAATTCTCCTTTGACTAGGATACAAAATATCCTTTTTCATTTGTCATCTTGAAATATTCGTGATTGTTTCTGTAAAGATGAGGGGACAGAGGTAATGCATTTTTGGAGATGTTTAAATGGATAGAGGAAGGCTTTATGCAAAGCATTGATTAAAGACAAGGGTTTGCTGTCCATAGCAGGTTAGTGCATCCACAGAACATCACTCTGTGGCAAGCCTGTGCTGAAGTATTCCTCAGCTTGTAATGGTTCAGATGTTGCTGTGCAGGTGCAGCTGGGATTCCTGGCACAGGTATTTCTGAAGCGAATAACTGCAGCTGAGCAGATGCAAATAGCTGATCTTCCTCATAGAGACCTGACACAAATTACAGAGTTTATGGCTTTTTCTCTGTTAAAGAGTTTAATGCCTATTAGAGTCTTGGTGTCTTCAGAATGGAAAGATTTTGGTCTGGACAGTTTGCTTTCTTTTTTATGTTGTTTTTTTTTTTCAAAACATAAAGTAAGAGGACATATGGATTGGAAACAGGCAGCAACTCATTATATGGTCTGAGCCATGCTTGCCTGCATGGCACCGGGGGCTCAGAGAAGATGATCCTTTTGGTCATTTCCATTCAGCTTCTGTCAGTAATCAGAACATTTTCAAATATTAACACAGAAATTGCCAAGTCATCCTCAACTTCATGATATAATGTGTATCGGTTTTCTGGTCCAATTTCCAAATTTGGTAAACAAAATAGAACCCCTTCACTTGTGCTGTAATTGTGGAAAATGGCCATGATGTTGGGCTTTTCTGAATAAGATGGATGAAAAATCATACTAGTTTAACTTATTTGTGCTAAGGTATGGAGAAGAACATTGTGACAGGAATATAATTTTAACACTGCTGTTTAAAAGACATTGAAAATATTTCCTACATGACACTAGTGGTAAATAGCATTCTGCTTGTTAGAACTAGTACCTGTTGTGTGTGTATTAGACATATCCAAGATATGAATAAGCTTTATAGAAAAACGGCTTGTTACTATCTTATTGAAATGTATTTTTATGACTATTAGTGCTGTGGTGTGATTCTGCAGTCTTTTCAGTTAATATCCATAGTTCTAAGACAAATATGTAAGTAACAAAGAAGAAAAAACTTCAAAATTCAGCAGTAGCTGTGTGCTTCAAACCACAGTCCTAATATGGTCGATTATCCAAGTAGATGAATCCTCTTCCCAACCTCAGCCATGTTGTTACAGTCCTTTAACACAGGTAAGGCAGAGAGCATCTTCAGAGTCTCACACCATGGGCAGCCTTTACAGAGACATGGCATTGCAGTGACTTCCAGCTGCTGCTGTTTGCACTGGATCATGGAATTTTGTTCCTAATCCCATTCTCCACCTCTCCATATCCATGTAGAGAGTATTTTATTATTGTTATTTATTTATTTATTTATTCTTGGTTTGTTTACAAATAAATTATGAAAGATAAAAATAAGAACCCCACCATCCCATTATTTGGTGACCAGCTGCTGCCCAGGATTCAGCTGAAAGGCAGTTAAGAAAAGTGATGAAGGAGCTTCCAAAGAAAGGAGACTTAATCCTCACGCTTGCTTCCTTAAAATCCCCCCTCTACAAAACTATATGTTTCTTTTCAAACAGTGTATTTAGTGGCCTTTGATATACAAAGTATTGAAATGGTGATGAACAGTGAAATAAATCTTCCATTTTATCTCTACTTTGATTAGTTATTGACATTTTGTCTCTTTGTGATCCTCCACATATTAATATTTAATATGCAAAAGGCTAGGGAATTCAAAATCTATGCAAACCTTCCATATTCTTCCCAGCAACAACCTTGCATAAGAAAAAATATGGACCAGTTATAAGTAGAAATAAAAGGGCAGCCTCTCTGGGCTTGGGTTGGTTTTAGTTCTTTGTAGGATAAATTCCACTTGGTGATAGCACTGAGTGCCTTCTACACCTTTTCAAATGCAGATACTGAACTGGGGGTGAAGTTAACCTTCCAAGCAATTACATATTCTCCTTTTGCAACCAAGCATCACTTTCATTGCTGCTGTTTTGGAAGTGTCTTTGTTTATTTATCTGTGTATATACAAGGATTTTGTAGCAGTTTTCAAGCAATCTCTCAGCTTGGGTTTTGTAGCTAAATATGATATTTTCTGAAATAGTCTTCTGAAAGAAGTTTTGGGTGTTGCAAGTAGTTACCTAAATTGAATAGAATTTGGTAATTTTTTTTGGTCCAAATTTGGTAAGCACGTGAAAACTGCTTCCCAGCTCAGAGTATCACTAATCCAATTTGTTGATTTAAAAGATAAGGTTGCTTGACTGTAAATTTAATTTAGGCAAGGTCATTGAGAAAATTTGGAATCAGCTAAACTGGGAAAAGGAGGAATGTCTTTGTGTGGACTACAGGCTCGATCTGCTGAAATTAATTTTCTCAGTGGAGAAGGTAAATTCTTTCTTTTCTCTCATTTTCTCTTTGGAGGTTTGTTGCCTTACTACATGCATTCTTAACCTTTCAAAACAATCAGAAGATTGGAGATTCTTCTGAAAACCTACAAAGGAAAACCAAAAAGGTCTGTAAGGAAAACTGGCTGATATTAGTGATTAATAATCACTAATTAAGATTGTGCAAATTAAGATAATAAATAGCTCAGCATTAAGGCTGGCCTGGGCTATGGTAGTGTACTATGGCAGTGATGTCTAAAAAACCCAACAAAATCCTCTTTGGCAAAGAATCACTTTCTCTGAGAAGGCTAGACATTTCTAAAAGTGTCTGCTACTCTGCAAGATGTACATACTCTTGGTGTGTTTGTCAGTACTAAATGGATTTGCTTTTAAATGAGCTAGCATATTTGCAGCCAAATTTATTTGTCCTCCTGCTGGCTCCTGTAATCAAGCATCGTAAGTATGACTGTTCAGCATCATAAACTTTTTGACAGGAATGAGTTGACTGCTGCATTTCCTTTGGCTTCCCAGGTCTTGAAGCTGTTACCTTAATGCAATAGAGAGTCTGCCCCAGCCTTGGTGGGACACGTCTGTGAACCTTCACCAGAAGGTGGAGATTGATGTTCCTCCTCTGATTCCTCTGAGCCACAGCAATAACCACGTCCTATGGCATTGCTTCCAGGCTGAGGAGCACATACTCCAGGAGTGCTGCAACATTTTGGACAAAATTTTGGTGCCTTGTTTACAAAAATAACTAAGGAGCATAATTTGACATAAGGACTGAATTAGTGAATATGAGAGCTGAGCAGATTGCTTAGTACTAAGATTTATGAGTCACCTGAGATGCTGAACATTTAATACATGCATACTTCTTCCTACTCTTAGGGATCTGTACACTTTTGATTCTTCTAGTACCCTTATTTTGGTGTCATCTGGCCTTTTGTGATGGGTATTTTTATAAAAACCCAATTGGGTAATGAAACATTTTTGTCATAGGTTTGCAGCTGGAGTGCTAATGAAAGGTCAGCTGATCACCGTAGAAAGTCCTTTTGTTTGTGTTATCGCTGCTCTTTAGGAAATGGCTGTCTGTTCATTCCCTGGCTAACAGAAGAAATCATGTAAGGACTTACCTGCTTCAGTGTGAAGCCAGCTGGCCTCAGTGCTGAGCAACCTGGGTGCCAAGGATCAGGGCTGCAAATCACACCCCAAAACTTCTGACCTTAATGCTCTCTTAAGTGTCAGTTTAGCTTCCTAAGTGTTGGGCCACCTTGTTTTTCAACTGTAAGATTTATTAATAACTTTTTGCTTTATATTTATTGCTGCCATTATTAGAAAACAGTGAATTGAGTTTAACAGAATCTTAATTTAATAGAAAAATATACTAGTTTTTTGGATGTGTTTTTTTCCCTTCTTCTTTTTATCCATGTCATGGCTTTTTATTTTGAGCAGGGTGTGGCTATATTTTCATTTCACTTGGCTGTGTGCCTTTCCCACCCAGCCACACAAACAAGAGGGAACATCTTTCAATTCAGAAGTTGGCAAAAATAATGGAGCAGCAAAATTCCACCCTTGGGGAGAAGGTTAGGTGTTCTTTTAAGAATGTGAGAAAAGTAGCAGGTTTTGCCTTAAGGTACCAGGGTGAAAATTGGTATCTTTGTATGGGATCTTTCATTAACACATGGAAGAACAAAGACAACACATGGGAGGATGTACAGAAAAGTGCTACTAGTTGTAGAGTATATCAGCTTTTCCTTACTAGGGATTTGGGGCATTTTGGATATTCCATGTGTATATTCACCTGGAGTTTTTTAGCTGGTACAGAATGATGTTTGTGCTTTTCTAAAATTCACTTTTCATCTTTACTACCCTTGTTCAGAAGCACTGACATCACTGTGAAAAATTACTTCAATCCGTTATAGTTTAAATTGAAAAATCATTCATCAGTGAGGAGGTGTAATAACAACATGTATGGAAATAGCTTCCTGTTTTCATATTTTATGAATAAACCAAATAGAATAGATAATTCAATTATGAAGGATCAGAGAGTTTTAGTCTTGATCAGAGGGTGCACTCATTTATGCCATTAACCAATTCAAATACTTGCATTTGTCACAGATCTACTGTGGCAGATGGAGGATCCCAAGGGATAATTTGCTGCAACTCAGTAGGAGCTAAAATGTAGCTTGCAATGAAGCAGGCAGCAGCAGGAGAGTGACATGGAGAGCAGCATAAGAGGAAGATGAGCAGCAGTCTTGCATGCTGTGTGCTTGAGCAACGTGGCTTTTTGGGTCAAATTAATATTAGAGTTAGTGCTTCTGTTGCAAAGTTTCTGTTTGGCTGCACTCTGTTACAAAGCTCATAAGACAAGTCTTGTCTGCAGGTGTTTGCAGATTTTGAATTCAAGGTTGATGTGAAGAAAACTTCTTGTTTCAAAACATCCATTGTGCTGGGGACTGTGGTGATAGTAGTACTAAGTGCCTGAGTGTGTGTGTTTCTGTGTAGCTGCTTAGACATAGTGGGGAGAACTCCTGTCATGCTGTCTCTGACAATAACACATACTTAACTGTAATTTTTACATTGGTTTCTAGTTTATCGATTGGAGATTGTGTAGGCTATTGCTAGTGGGAAATCCTGGTAAGTGCAGCAGAGTTTGAGAAATGGTGCCTTGACCGATAGGATAAAGAAACCTTCTGTATTATTACAGAGGTCACTGAGGTTTGTAGAAATGTATGAATTGGCTGCTTTCTGGAGGGTGTATTTATTGCAATATTTAAGATGTGATATTCTAACTGTGATATCTATATTCCCAGAAGAGCATGGGTATTCTGATGTTCTAATGTCACTGCTCATAGTCAAGCTTTGCCATTATCATTTATAGGGCACAGTCAATGAGATCAGCACTTTACAGAAATGAAGTTCCTGGTCAGAGGAGTTTTCATTTTAATTATGTAATTAACATGAATTAATTTATTAAATTGCACATTAATGAGGATTAGCAAAATGGTAAAAAGTGAAAAAAACCTACTAAACTCCTCTATATTGTGCTTTCTTTTTTTTTTTTTGTATGCACAGACCTGGACTATACCATCTCATTGCACAATTGTTTCACTGCAAGAATTTACACACTGAATTTCCTAGATGGATAAAAATGTTGTCCCTGGTAGGATGGAAGTCAAAAAAAGTTCTGAAAATTAAGCAAAGTTAAATGACATATTATGATTGGATAGATTTAAAAAACGAAATTTCAGGGCATGTACATAGTGTGTAATGCATATATTGGTAAAATATTTAACATCTGTTTTATATTACTTGCAGTGACACCACTACAGCATTTTCTCTAGGAACTTAAAATTGCTAACATAGTTACATAGCTTTAAGTTACCAGGCTGCTTGGGGCTTGAACATCTGTGGAGTAATTGTTTCTCTGTGATTTTTAATTCTTTCCCTATTTCCTTAGATCGCTAGTTTTTTGTTTGTTTGGTTGGTTTTTTGGTTTGTGTTTTTGGCTTTTTTTTTGCATAGTGACAGTTGTAGTTAGCTGCCTAATTGCAGAGTCATTGCAAATCTTCCTTCTTCAGAGGCTTGCTAATGGCAGTAATTGATTAACGAGAAGCACGTTAAGGTGTCATTATATAACCACTGAGACGTTTCTTTCCATTTCATGGTCGGTGGCTCTTGTTGACCCTGCTGATTAGATCATAAATGCAGAAACGTCCTACTGGAAGTTCTGAGGTTCAGCTAAGGGCAGGAAAGAAGATGCTTTTAATGCTGTCTTATTGTCAGGCCATGTTCAAAAATAATACAGAATTTTATTTCTGCATTTCACATCTATGCTATAAATTGATCTTGGGAAAAATATTGCTTACAAAGGTAATTTGGAATATAGGCACAAAAGAAGATAGACATTCAATATTCTCTGATTTGAAGAATAGGTATTTGTGTTTCTCTTTCATAGTACATGATGTATGTATAGATGTATATACACATCTGAAAACTTCAGACTGTGGCAAAATTAGTCTTTCACTATTGATTTTATTGTTTGTTTGCCTCCTACACACAAACTTAAAAGTCTCTACCTGTATGTGTAAATAATCCATAGGTACTAATAGGTAGAATGATAATAATTACGAAACATGATTAAAATAATTATGTAACTAAATGAAGCACTTCCATGATGCAGTGCTAGAATTAAAGCTTTTTATGTACATTTTAAGTTTCTACATGGTAGTTTATAAGATTTTTCATCTTTGAGTATAATTTCTTGTGGCTGTGAAATGCAAACTGGAAACCACATTTGGCTTCAGCTTACTGTGGAGAGTGTAGTTCTGCTGCCCAAAGCTCTGCTAATGTTGTAACACGTGGAAGTTGAGTATTTCCCTCTATCTCACTTTGCATGCAGGCAAGCAGGAAGTAATCCTCATGTTTAACCAGTGCTGTACATAAGAGGAATATTTTCAGTTATTGACTATGGGAGAGCTCAAGTGTTGGCTGGTGACGATTTTTCTGCCCCATTTTACATATATTCCACTTGCTCCCTTCCAGCCTCTTCCACCTTGCCTTGCTTTTGTCTCGGCTCCTTTATCTCTGTAGTTCCAGTTCCTCGTTCTTACTCAGGACCTTTTTATTACCTGGTCCTAATTTTTCCCTCCCTTTTCCTCCTTTGAAAAGATTTCTTTCTTTTATCTGCTCTCCTGTTGTAAGCATCAATTTGAACCATTTTTAGTAAAAGTGTCTGCAGTACTTGGCATTAGAGGCAAATAAAACCAATGTGCCCCAGCAACTGATGATACTTATGGGAACTTATAATCTAAATTAAACAGTGAACTAAAACTTGCTGTTATTTCTAAAGAATCAGTTTCTGTAGGTTCTCTCAGTTTTCAAAAACATAAACATTAGAAGCCCTGTATGTTCAATCTGTTAGGTTTATGGCTTTTCTGCAGCCCAAGTGAAATGTATTCAGGTTAGCTGGTTCCCGTGTTGCCATCCTGTCTAAACTTTCTTCCGGGCTAGAAAATTGATAAGTATCTGATAACCACTGTGGAGACAAAACAGAAACATAAAGATCATATGTTGTGTAATCATCCTGATTACTCTGAGCAGTACTATGCTGCAGGTTTCACTAATCAAGATTAATTGTGATCTAGGCTACGTGAACTGTCATGTAGAGTGGATTGTAATTAAATAAAAATATAATCATTTTAACGTTGTGCCACTAATATGTATTTACAATAGGTAGTACTTTTGAAAAGACTCTTTCTCCATACAGTGATTAGGAAGCTGAGTTATATTTTCTAACTGCACAGATGTTGTTAAAAGCTCATATTTCAGGCCATAAAGACTTATTATATTTGAGGTTGTACAGCAAAAGAAAAATGGTTTGTACATCTGTCTGCTGTGTGAGACATTAAAACTACAAAAATCTGGAACGGTAGAGATTTATGGAAAGCCTCACTTGTGTGTGTATATATACATAAATATATATATATATGTTTTAAATATGTGGCAGGTAATTTATAATGGGGTATTGCTAAGAAAAAAGTGCTTTGACAGGTCTTGACAACCCAGAGGAAGAAAATCTTTAATACCGTGTATAATAAGGGAATCGCCTCTGTTTCAGCTTTCTCAGCATGAGCTGACAGGTCTTAACTTGTCTTCTTTCACATGGTATCTTTCAATTTTTATCTAGAATGGATTGTACAAATGCTTTTCTTTGAGGCTTAATGAACCAAAGCGTTTTGGGGTATATATACTCAGGTTGTTTTATGTAGGGGCCTAAATCTGTATTTCTGAACATTCTGTTGTGTATTCTGACAACGAGAAATGTAATAAGCTTAAATATTTCTTCTTTCTATAAGGAAAAAGGAGTTCATCCTAGACAACCATACAAAAGCATACAAAAAAATTTACATGCAAGTGGATTTCTGCCCATGTGCAGAATGTTCTTTTGGGTGACTTTTCCCTCTGCTGCTGCTGTTTCCGAATCTTGACCATTGCTTTTATTAGATACTGCTTTGTTGGGTGTCTGTGCTTCCATCCTCATGCCACTCAGTGATAATGGAGTACATACACCTCAGAAGACCTCTAAATATGCCGGCTGGGTGTGTTCTCTGCTATCCATGGCTCTGCCTCCCCATGGCTTCCTGCCCAGGCAGGATATTACTTAGAGAAGGTTGTTTACTGACCTTGCATGGGTTCAGTGAGAGCCATGCTGGGGTTGGGAGTGTATCAAACACTTGCAGGGAGATTGCACTAATGCTTGCTGTGGGGGAAGCCGTGGTGTCATGAACAGAGCCGTCTTGTGTGCTTAGCTGAGATTTTATCTGTGAGCATCAGCTACAGTGGGCTTTTTCTAAATGTGATTTTCTTTTAGAAGATGTTCATGTTAAAACCAAAGGAAATTAAATTCAAATGTGCTCTCAGATATTATTGAGTCAAACAAATAATAAAAGCAGGCAAGCTGTTGCAATGTCCGGGATCTTTCCCCATCCCTCACAGGCTGGCCAGGTTGTCGTAGGTGTGCTGTTTTATGTGTGGTCTCCAGGATCAGGTCCTGGAGATCTGGTCCAGTGGTCCCCAGGCCTATATTACTCACTGGGCAGGCTTTAATGGAGTGACCCATAAGCAAACACTTGGGTGGGGGTCCTGTTCTGCTTGGAGGAAGCATTTTTGAGCCCCATTCCAAACAGTCCCTTGTGTTGTGGCCAACCCAGCTGGCAGCACTCAGCTTTGGGTGCAGGGTGACTCCCAGGGCCCTTTGAGAACACCCTCTGTTTGCAGCCTCAGACAGGCTACAGGACATCACTGTTACTCTGTCATTTGAGTCTAGGCAATGAAAATACATTTCCTAAATAAATTATCTCAGAAAAAATTACTGATTTTTGGAAAAGCATAATAATAATTAAAAACCACAAAGCATGTTGATTTCTTTTAAAAAAAATCACATCAGGAAAGACAGTATATTTTTCCCTTCTCAGGGCTGGAAACATAAAGAGACACTTCTAAAATGGGTCACCTTTATTTATTTGGTGTCTGTATGAAAGTGTAAATATCATGCTGTGTGTCAGACAGTACTGAACCTGCCACATGTCCCAGCTCTTCTCCTTGGGAGTGAGTAGCTTTATGTGACCTCTGAAAATGATCAAAACGGTCTTATTTTGTGGCTGACTTTGAAGATGAGTCGCTCTAAATTGCTTGTGCCTCAAACACTGCAGTGTCAGTAGCAGGGCTCTGATGAGGGGCAATTTCTCCCCCCCATTCCTGAGCTGCTGAGTGGGTCAGAGGTGTGGGTCGCACAGCTGAGAGAGGCTGCTCTGCAAGAGGGAAACAAGAAATCATGTCTGTGATTACAACCATCATTTGTTCAACCTATATAACCACACACTATCAGAAATTTGTCTTTTCTAAGCAAATGTGCAATGAATATTATTTATCCAATCATAGTAAATGAGACACTGTTAATTTCCCAACTGAATAGAATTAAAACATGTTATTAAGTCTCAGCAGCCTCAGTTTTGCCGAGATTCATGAGACTGTGAACTTTATAACCATAGCTGAGTATTGACACACTATTGACACCTAGGTCCTTCTATGCCTTCTATTTCTTACGTAATGGTGGATGCTTTTGGAGGGTACCTCAAAATCATGGGCAGTCTTGGTACTTGTGCCTGCTCCTGCTGTCATCTTTTTTTTTGATGAAGAGTTCCATACTTTGCTCTGTACATAAAATACATGATTTCCTCCCTGTAGACACAGTTCAGTAAAGAACTTGGACAAGGAACAGTTACATTTATTTCATTGCAATTATTTAAACTGAAATTTAGCCTTGAGTGTTAAATGCTTTGCTGAGTCTGGGTTTGAATGGGATGAGCTGATTGCAGTAGGAAACAGATCCTACTTGGCACTTCCCCAGGCTTCCAGGCTTATGGAGGTGTTGCTAATGTTGTGTGTGATTAGTTGTTGAGGATTTTGAAAAACAAGGGAATAAAATCACCTTACAAGATAAAATCCTTCTTTTTTTTCCATTTTCTCCTCACTGAGGAAGACCAGATAATAAAGTCTCCAAATCTTCTTAGCTCTACCTTATGTAAACTTTGGATTGCCAGGAAGTTATGGTATTACCAGTCAAAATAATATTTTGACCAAGCACTAATTATGTATTGTTGCTAAATTCTAATTGTGGGGGTAAAGAAAGGAAAGACCTCATTATTTTCCATCATCCTGTTTCGACCTTTGAGTTACTGATGTTTTTCATACATCTATTTAACTTTTTGGCATTGCAAATGTCTCAATTCCTCTTCCTTTTAATAAAACTGATGGAAAAGAAATTATAATTTCCTTACTCCTTATCTTTAAATATGCTTTATGAATTTTTTTTGTCATTGTTAATTTTGCCTTGTATTTTGACTGTTTCCTTTCTTGGTTTTTGTAATAACAAGGATTTCCTTACAGTTTCAAGAACAGCTTTAACTGAGCTAAACAAATGTGTGCAAAGAAACCTCTTTTGTGTAATTGTGTTCCTACATATGATGCACAGTTTCCCCTTGATCTTTAAGTAAGTGATAATAGTGTCTATATGACACGTACATATATGATTTGTACAGATCTATATACACACACTGCCATGTATGTTCTAACTTGGGCTATTGTCTCCTAAATTCTTACATGAACTATCGGTCGACTTGCTCCCTGGAAGCTGATTTTCTTTTACAGTTGAAGCCTTTCTAGGAGATACAGTAAAACGAGATTATGGTTAGATTTCCACTAAGTAATCTATATGGATTGACTATTGCTGAAGGCACTTTTATTTCCTGAACAAAAGAAATGTGACTTTCTCTGCTTGGGTTTATTACTTTTAAATTAATGTGACTAGTGTAAATCAGATAGGCTTAGTATGCCAAGTATAGTGCAGCTATTTAATACTTTGATGAAATGTACTGGAGCAAATGGAAACAAGACATTTTACAAAAGTAATCATACTGCTGAAACCACCAAAAGTCTGTGTTGTCTTTTGGTTACGCTTTGATTTTTATGAACAAAAGAGATATTCTGGTCTTCAGAGATGGTTACCACTTATTTAGGAAAATTCATATGTGATCTGGCAGGGGGGTCTCTGTATCAGTTGTGATTTGATTTTTTTGCTTGTCCCCCCTCAGATTCTCTGCAACTTGCTATCAGTCCTGGTAACATCTTAAGTTCAAGGAGTTAAACTTCAATAAGCACTTTAATTTTACAGGACTTAAAAAAAAAAAGAGGCAACATCCACATAATTGCATATTAGGGTAAAAAATTGTGGTTTTCACAATAAAAATGCTTTCGGGAGTTGTTCTCATTAAATTAGCCTTAAACGTTTGGGGTTTGAGTTTCTGTGTAACAGCCTACCAAAGGGGGTTGGAGGAGGTCAGGTTTGAGCGACAGCTCTGTTGTGCAGATATTTATTTCACCTCGAGGCAACTGGCCAGTTTCAGCAATATGGGACATGAGCTGGGGACAGTGGGCACTGGAAGGGCTGCTGGGGGCTGAATTACACTGACTCACACCACTTATTTTCTACTGAGCTGCTCTACAACAGCAGATGTGCTGGAACAAGGGTGGGAAGGAAGGTGCTGCCTGTCTGAGCGTATGTTTGACTAGTGGAGGAAACCAGGTAATGAAAGAAGAAAAAAGACTTGAGGGAAGGGAGCAGCGGAAATTAACAGTAATAGAAAGTTAAAAGAAGTTAATCTTGGCTTTCTCACAGAACTATGAGAAAAAGCAGCAATGATTTCACAAAAACCTTTGTTAGTCAGTAGTGTTATTTTTTTCTCCTCCCTGTCTCATTTAGAGTGATATAAACTTATTCAAAGTAGCAGATTTTGATGAAAATTATAATTTAATACTCTTTGGCTCACCTATTAATTTTCCTGTAATGGAAAACAAACTATCAGATTCCTGCTACTGCAGGGCTTTTAAGCCTTCTACAACTAACAAAAAAAAAAAAAAAAAAAAAGGTAAACTTTCTTCTTATCTAAATAATTTTTAGGGGGATGGCTGTTAGCCAAGGAATAGATGAACAAAGCAATGAATTACTAAGACTTGTTTTTACTAGTAATCCTTTTATAGGTACATTTTTGACAATGGTCTGATTAAACAGAATTATGTAGTTGAATCAAAAGCATTTCAGATATAGACTCCTTGGTCTGGGGAGGGCTTGGTGTTCAGGAGGAATCCCCACCTCCTTGCTTTTGAGTTGTGATCTGTTTATGTTGTGATCTTTTTTTTGAGTTGTGACCTATAATGCTGACATGGGACAAAGGCAAAAGACATGCTTCTTTCCATGGTTAGTAGAGGTCTAACTTTTTTGACAAGTGTCTTGTAGCAAAACAGTAGCACTTATTTGATTAAAATATAAGTCACAACTGATTAAAACATTTCACTCATATTGTCTTCAGGTTAGAAAATGTAAGGAAATGAAAATCTAACTTTTCTCACCAGCTTCTGATAGCAATGAGTCAAACTCGCTGTAATGAACACAGTCAAACTTTACTGCTACCATTTTTTATAAGCTTTCTTGAATAGTTCTTTGGAGAAGGAATTTTAGAAGTAGCAAGATCAACTCAGCTGTAGTGTTGTTTTAAAGAGGAAGATGTTTACCATGATTATTTTCTCTTCTTACTGTTTTGATTTTTTCCCAAACAGGGTCTTTTGCACTATATATGAAGTGCTTTGTTTGAGAACAATTTGCCTTTTGCTTTAGAGAAATGACAAGATTTAATCTCTAGTTCCATTGAGAGGAGAAAGAATTAATAGAAATTTTGCTGAAAACACAGCACAACTGAAAACATTCTAGTTTTAGGCAAACACAAAGCAAAATGAAGCCCATTCTGTACTTTCATGTAGAGAAGTTCTTCTGTTGGGAGAGAAAATGAATGTTAAAATTTACCACTTATTTTGAAGAGATATTTTTACACCAGTAATATAGACACAAGTTGCTTGTATGTGAGAAATTGATAAAGATCTTCTAGATGTGACTTTGTTTCTTTTTCTTCAGGAAAAATAGTGACAGATGATTTTGGGATAATACATAATTAATTGTTACACAAAATTTCATTTTGTTTTTGAAGCAGAAAAGGAAGAAAGCATTTTTAATTTAAACAAAATACACTTTTTTATTCTTAACAATAATCTTATCCATCAGTGGCTTTACCAGAAGACGATATTTTCTCTCTTTACATACACTATGTATGTACATTTGTCTGTATTGGCCTTAAATGAGCTGAGCAGACCACCAATTAGTTGTAAAGAATCCTTCACGGTGTATTCTAAAAGTTGCCACCACTTGCTTCATTATTGGCTGCTTTATGGAGGCTTGTAGTAAATGTTGCTTAGCTCTTTGGAGATGTCTTTTTCCTCTTCAGGTGGCTTAGTTCAGAGTTTACAGACTTCAATTTATTTTTAATCCTGTGATATAGGATCGCTTATATTCTTCTTTTTACATGTTTAAATTTTGCCTCTACCTTCCAAGTACACTCCACTGCTTGTGACGTCTGTTTGTCATTCTCTCTCTATGTTGGTCATGTTGCCATCCACTCTGCAGCTTTGCCACTTCATTTAAACACAACTTTTAGGAAAGGTCGATTGTAGATACTCGAGATCAGAAGAGAGAGATACTGTTCTGATCTTTGTTTTACTGCATTTTTAAGTCACTTACAATAAACATTGTTGTCCCCAAGCCTGGTCTACTGATACCTCACTTCTGTGTTAAAATGCTGCTTTTTTACCTTCTTGTAGCAGGTGCTTGGACAGTAAGGTCTGACATTTTCTTCTGTGCAACCTTCATCTTGGGTGGTGAGCTCTAACAGGAGTAGTTGCACAATGTAACTTCAACAGTTTTTATTCCTTCATTGGGAGCGTGAGGACACGAGTACACAGCAAACAGAGAGCACTGCCGAGGTGGGCTCCGAGTCTCTGTTCCCGAAAATTTGTCTGACAGCAGAGGGAGCCTTGGTTCACACACCTGAATTCCATGCCTACATTTCAATTATGCTCATACCAACTACAAGGGAATTTTTCCCTGGCATAAGTGTATTGGGACTGTTACGGAGTTGTGGCTGGCAATACCTCATGTCAGCCACCAAATATTGAGCCTTCTAGCTTGCAGACTTAATTACAAATCCATGGTTTACTTTTGCACTCTGTTGTGCTCAACAGTGCTGGGACTGGTGATAAGTCTATCAGTTTTTACTTGGTCACTAACACATCACCAGCATTAAATTCTGAATGGCAGCTTCTGTGTACACTGCCCAGGCTATCTGATAAAACATTAATCATTTCAAGGTTGCATTCAAACCCATTGATAGAAATTGCAAAATGTAATTTAGCTTTGAGAATAGAATTAATGTTTTCTAATAGCTCTAAGCTATTCTATGATTTATTGGTTCCACTGCTTGAGGGTTTTTATAATCTAAATTGGTGATTACAGATGATACACAACATTGTGTATCATAAATAGGAATTATGTGTCTGGTGAAAACGATAATGGGTTTTTGTACCTTGTATGTATATTAGTACATTCAGTAGTATATTAAAGCCTATTTTAGAATTGGAAGATGATTTTGCCCACATATAGGTCTTCCCAGCTCATTCAGTCAGTGAATCTGCTGCTGTTTACTGGCCCTCCTCTCATTTGATAAATACGTGTTGCATCAGAACATTGTAAAATTAAAGGTGCACCTGTGGAATCTTGTGTTTTATGATACGCTCTTCTTTAAAACATTCTTCTTATTTTTTGCTTGTTTTTGAGGCGACAATTAAGACTATAATACTGTTTATGATTCCTGAGGAAATTTTAGCCCAGTGCTTGATTGGTGATGAATGTATTTACTGGTTATGTCTGGGAGGATTATTTTTGCATAGCCAAGTCCACCATTGGATGATCTTAGTAAACATGGAGAAGATGAAGTGAACATCTTTGTGGACAATGAAAGTTTTATATTCTTTTATTAAAGCTTTAACATGTGCTGTTATTTTTTTTTGCTGACCCAAATTTCCAGCCTGCAGTGCAGATGGCCACTATTGGGCTGCTCTTTCTCTCATCACGGGATTGGTGGGCTCTACAGTCATTGTCAACAACCAGTGGGTTTGAAAGGCTCTTGCTGTCGTAGAAATTGAAAATATGTTGTGGTAAAACAAAATCATAGAATCACAGAATGGTTTGGGCTGGAAAGAACTTTCAAAGATCATCTAATCCAGCTCCCTGCCATGAACAGGGACATCTTTCACTAGATCAGGTCGCTCAAGGCCCCATTAAACCTGATATAGATCACTTTCAGGGATGGAGCATCCACAACTTCTCTGTTGCCCCAAAAGTGAGGTATCCATAACTTGTCTGAAAGTAAGTGTGATACCTGTAGGAAGGTATCTGGAACAACTGGCTTATAATAGTGATCTGTAAATTCTTCCCTTAAACATGCATTAACTTGCTTTAATTTAAATCTTACGAAGAATAGATGTTAGAGTACCCCAAATATTGCTTGCTTTTCCTTTTGTACTTTATAATGTGAAGATATGCAGTAAAAGTTAATGTCAAATTTAAGTAAAATTAATGGCATAGTGATTTTTGATATAAATAAATTATACTTTTAAACAAGGCATTTCTTATCAAACAGTGCAAATCTGTGTATATTTCTTATTTATTGTCTGTACATCTAATTATAGAGAAACTTGCTTTAGACAAGACTTTCAATGAAACAAGGAAGTAATTTATTACATTCCTCTTAGAATTTATAAAGCACTCAGCTTTCATGGTGATGACCATTTATTATTATTTTTATTATATAAATACTTAGATAAAGAGAAATGGGTGCCAGCAGTGAATTAAATAAAACCCCCAATTGATCAATAACTCAATTTAGTTGAGAATTTCTTTAGAAAATACAGTGGTATTAATCAGGAGAGAACACTTGAAGTATAAAATTTGATTTTCTTAGTGGAAAATCAGTTTGCTTTATCAAAATCCTAAGGTCTCTTTCCTCCTTTCTCTCCCCATCATACAATTCTTCTTCTGCAGTAAAGCTAAATCAGATTTGTCTGAAATAGTAATTGGTGATTATCTCCTAACTGCAAGACATAGTTGAGCCTCTTTGGTTAATCCTATCTTGGTTGCCATCTATAGCGAGTCACAGCATGGCAAGGAAGAGAGAGGACTGCCATGCGATTTCATTTTTCCTATGAGGTGTAATTATGTCCAAGAGCTCTGCAAATTGTGGAGAGAAGGACAACTGGACCTCACCAAAGAGATGTGAAATGGTTGGGGTGGAGAATGACTTCCTGCCTCAGTGTAAGGTTCTGTGGCATGCAGGAGGGATCCCAGGTTGTGTTCACAGAATCACAGAAGATGCTGAGTCGGAAGGGACCCTCCAGGATCACAGAGTCCAACTCCTGGTGCTGCACAGCACCATCCCCAAGAGTCACACCATGTGCCTGAGATTATTGTCCAAACGCTTCTTCAACTCAGTGTGGAAAAGTAAAAACCCTTGTGGAAAAGTTTTTATGATTTTTTAAGCTTTCTTGTGTACTCTTGCATAATCTGTTCATTATTTGGACTAATGAAGTGTTACAAAATGAAATTTACCTAATGGAAAAAATCCCTACTTTATTTTACATAGAAATTAAAAATGAGAACTGAGGATTATTTATGCTTATGCAGTGCCCCACATTCTATTAAAAGCCTGGGTTTGGCTTCACACTTGAGGAAGGATTTATATGCACTAAAGCATCATTATTATTATTGTTGTTATTGTTAACAACAGGGTGGTCTAATAAAAGTTATCTATCACTTCAAATCTTGACTAGCTTGTTTTATTGATGCATCTTAACATCACTTTGTCAAAGATAACAGTTTCTGTAGCAGCAAGTCTCTTCTGAGAGATGTGGAGAACCTTTCATGTGACCCCTGTTGGAGCCAGGAGTGTGATTTACAATTTTATTAGCAAAGTTTCTCCTCCAGACAGCTTCATTAGATGTTTTATGGGAAAAGAAGTGTTTTAGAAGTCCAGCCACTAGTTTGTTCTTTCACATTTATATCCCAGAAAACCTGACTGCACCCTTAGTGCCAGGTTCTTGGCTCCTTGGGTAGAGTCCCTATTGCTATCAGAACAATCCTATGTAGTATGGGAAAAGCAAAATGGTAATGAGATTGCGATTTCATAGTTTATGAATTCGTTGTGCATCCTCTCTCTCTAGTCTGTATTGCTTTCAATTTTGGAGAGCAGATCAATATGATAACTTACATATCAGTCTCTAGGTAATGTTGCATAAAACTAATAACTGTAAAGGAACTTTTCATAAATTGCTGATATTTATGCCTTGTGCTCTTTTAAAGCATTTTTTACGGTGTTTTGATATACGCTTTAGTGATAATGTGGTGGAAGGAAGATTTTTTTTATGTGAATAAGTCTTTGATATATAATTTTGTTAGTGCAAATATATATATGTATGTTTCTTCCAGAGCGTCCCATTTTCAATTTACCATACATTTGAAATGATGTTTTCATATTCTTACATCAGCAGAATGCTTTGTTGTCTTGCATATTGCTGTAGAAAATATACTGAAAACCTCTGCTACCTGGTAAAAATTGGTTAGTTGTTCCAAAAAAGCATCTTTACAGTATTAGGACTGTATCTTGTATTTCTGTAAAATACAGTAGATTGAATTTTCAGGCCATGGGCAAATCTTGTGTATGAAAAATCCATTTTTAGCTACTTTGTGACTGTCCTTAAATCCTGTCTCTTAAAATGTCAGTTGAGCAGAAGCAAAGCCTCTAAAAAACTGTAGCACAACATCTGTGAATCTCCTGCTTCTTGTGTTTGGTGCATTGCCTAAGAGTGCCTGGGATGCAGCCAGGCTCAAAGGCTCAGTCTGCAAGGTTAACATGGAGACATTCACATCAAGGATATGTTGAACAGAAAACACTTGGAGAGATTGTAGGGGAAAAAAGTATTTAACTTGTTAATAATTGTTATTAGGATTTTGTAACTAAGTACCTTCATATGGATCTCCCCATCTCCCCTCTTCTTGAGATCAGCCAATACATAAAGTGTATGACATGCTGGACTTTCCTTGTGAGTCCCTTCCAACTCAGAGTATTCCGTGGAAAACCCTTAACTGCAAGCAGCTGTCCAGTGGTTGTAGGGGAAGGTACGGCACCGTGAACACAGGCAGTGCTGAGATTCTCTGAGTAGTGCTTGCACCTTGTCAGCTCTGGCCAACCCTGTAAAGGAGTTAAAGATCACAGTCGCCTCCGACACTGTAAAGGCCACAGGAAGGAACTTGCCGTAAGATAAGCCACCACATCAGGAGCATGAGATAAGCGCAGAAGAGAGGAATTTGTAACAGAAAGGTGCTAATTCCAAGCCTGACAAGAGGTGAGGTTTGGTTTGCACATCCGGGTTAATGCATCCAGACAAAAATTCCCCACTGTGGCAAACTGTGGGAAAGGAAGCAACTGCTCATACATGTGTCACTCCAAGGAATGGGAGTGGCATCTACGGTCCGTGGATACCTGGAACTTGGACTGTGTAAAGGTGATACCCCCAGAAGAACAACTCTGGATCCACCACCACCGAGAAGCCCAGGGTGAAAGAAGGACCAGCTGGATGCTGCTGGATTCATGGAGGGGTGGTATCTTTCTACTTAATCTGTCTCTCTCTCTCTCACTCTCCTTTCTTTTTCTCCCCCTCTGGCACCCCCTTTGTCCCTCTCCCCTCTTTCCTGTTCTTTTCTCTCTCTCTACCTCACATTTACTGTTAAATAGAATCCGTACTATTGAGTTTGGCATTTGGTCTTGTTTGCATCTTAATTCAGGCAGAAGCATCTCTCAATAATCAAATTGCAACAGCACCATGGTGTTCTGGCACAGGAATGAAAATTAACCTATATGTCCTTAATTTTCATACTTTCGTCTTGCTCTTCTTGCTTTCTATACTTGGCAGTAAGTTTCAAATTCCTTTTCAGAGAGTGCTGAAACTACTGATGGTGTGCAGTTTGTTTTCCTTTTGTCCTGGACAAATGGCGGTAGTAGAGAGCAGGCTGTCGCTTAAGTAAAGTCAAACACAGAGATTTTGTCCTTAAAAGACAAAATATTAATAATTGATACATCTTGTTTAGGCTGAGGGGGTATGACACTAGTCAGATTCTTCTTCTGATTTCTAGTAAGCAGGAAACTGTCAAAGCTTGCTTTATTTTCTGGAAAAATGTTCACTTTCTAGTGAGACATTTTTAGTGCCTAAGCAGTATAATTACTGCTCTTCTAAAGAATAGGGTTTTGTTTTGTTGAATTGTTAATTGCGTAGTTTTACTGAGAATTGGTATGTGCATTTTCCTGCCATCTCCCCCGATGACTGTAAAAAGACACATGGGGTTTTTCTCCCCCCTTACATATTTCTTATGTATTAGACAGAATTCAGAGTGGGTGAACAAGGAATAATAGGCAAATTTCTGACCTGTTACTCTATCTTTTAGTTCCTGCAAGTCTGTCAGAATGCAATTTCTGAAAATGAGTAACAATTACATAACTTCAAGCTACTTTTTGGGGCAGAATAGCAGTATGCTGCTTTCAGTATTTGCATTTTCAATACTATTGTGTGATGGTGCTTGATGAACCTGATTGGTGAGGTCAGAGCAGCTAATTTCCTGCTGATGTGGGTTGGCTTTTCAGAAATGGTAACAGGATTAAAATAAATTCTTTGGCCAGGAAATGTTGCCATCTCTAGTTGTGTGCTTGCAGATTTTGAGAATGTATATGTTCATGGATATTATGTGCTGCATATGAAAGAAATAATTACCTGATTTGGTTGTTTGAAATCTGAATTCTCATTTCTTAGATAATTACTGAAGACACAATTATATTTAATTGTTTGAATTTTCAGTTTAATAAGTATTTTTGTAATTGTGGCTTCCTTTTGTTCCATTTAGAATTCAATGAGAGATGAGATTTTTCTTTTTTTTGGTTAGTCATTAGTATTCACAGCTCTATCAGACTGCAGTTCAAACTCTTCACTTGTTTTTGTCACAGAAGATGATGGAGCAAGGTTGCTTAGAAACACTGAGCCACACTCGCAATGGGAGATATCAATCTGTTCTGTGTATTCACCTGCACATGCAGGGCAGAAAATTGAGTTTTTCTGCAGATTATGTTAATTCATTGCAAATTTGTTTTATCTGTAGTATGCTTAAGTATAGATAAACAGACATTTTGTTTCATTAGATATAGTGAGAAAATGTAAACTACTGACTTTTTTTAAACAGTCATTTCAAAGTATGAGAGTTCTAATTTGCTTGCATGGCTTCCAAAAAGAAAGTGTTACTATTCTTGGCTGAGTTAATCAACTTGTCTTTTATTGACAAGTTGCATAAATTGGAGATTATTTCATGATCTATTTAAAACAATTTTTTATAAGTTCCCCGCTTTAGTCTTCAAGAAAATATGTCTGCTTGACTACCAACAGCAATTACATTTTTCCCTAATCTAGTGGAACTCTTGATCTTTTTAAGTGTGGCCTAAAAATAAACCAAGTCACTCAAGTTAGACAATTTTTGATCTTTTCAGCTATGAGTAACTTTGCCTATTTTTAGACCAGCTGTAATTGTACACTAATGTGCTGGAAAAGATAAATGTAGCTTTTAATCACTCCAACTTCTAAGCATTTCAATTATTACACTTATTAAATATGCTGAAAATGCATATATTTTCTCCTGCAAGTCTGGAATAGACTTTAGTATATTTTCAAGGGACTTAAAATTTTTTGTATCATTGAGCTCCTACCTCTCTCTTTAACGCTCAAGCTGTTGTATGGTGGGTTGTTGACATGGTCAACAACCTTCTTTATTTTCTTTACTTTGTGCTGAAGTTGTCCTCTTTACATTCCAAAAGGCAAGAAATCAGATTAAAAGTAAAAGTTGCACAACAGTGCTTCTGTAAAGCTGTAAAATTCTTATAGGTAGTTCATACAATAAAACAAGAGAAAATAATTCCTGTAACTATAGTGATGCCAGTGTAGTAACAGACCAATAAAATTACAAGTGTGAGAAAGCAGGAAATAATTTTTCAGTTTACTTTCACCAAGATTTTAATAAAAATCAGAGTCAAGTAATATAATTCATTAAAGCATGTTATGTGTTGATAATAACTGAATTGTTCTGATGCCCATAGACTTAGATATCTTTAAACTGCATCCTTATCTGAATTTGTTGCATGCTTGAAGTAGTTGAGTCTGACTTTTCATATAAAAAATAGACTCTGGCAATAAACCCAAACCAACCCCCAAAACAAAACAGAAATTTACTATGACATACATCCTTTGGAGTTATTTTTTGGAGGAAAATATTTCTTTTATTTATTTATTATAAACATAGTATAGTATTAAGAAGGAAATATTATCTGTAGTACTTTAACTTTATGGTGTCAACATTGTCTCCTGTAGCTTTTCTTTAGATCAGATGTGGGTCACAAGAAAACAAGATCCCAGAACTATGATCTTTGTCTTTTTACACTTCTGTTTTTTTTCCCCACATTGTACTGTCACAATCCTTTTTACATTTTTGTGTTGAACACTACTTTGCATTGTGTAACGTTATATTCTTAATTGGACTCTGCATTGATTTCCTAGTTTGTGCAGTTGGTTTCCTTCCTTTCTGGCTGTTGATACAGCAGGTGGCTGTATGTTTGAACATAGCTATGAGCCAGGTGCAGATATCTGGACAATTTTCAGTCCCCTAGTTTCTTATTAGGAAATAATATTTTGAAAATATGGGCTTATAATGCTACAAAGTCAAAACACTGTCAAGTCAACCAGGTACCTTTCCTGAAAGAAATACCATGGAGATGAGCTTTCAGGAGGGCAGGTAAGGTGTACTCGAGTGTTAAGAATGGATGAACCTATTACTGTGGCAAAGTAAAATGTGCATTCATTACACTTTTCAGGTTGTTCAGACTGTGTATGAAAACAATCCAGTATTAAAACCATCCATGTCAGTAGTTGCTAATGCAACTTCACTACAAAGTTGTGCTCCGAATGAGATTCCAGCAGAAAATACAAAACCTCCTACACGTATTAATGAGAGGAATTCTCAGGGGAGAGTCTGTACTTTGGGTAAGGCAAACGCGTGTGGAAGCAGAGCCAAAAATATTCTCAAGAGTAAAATTGAGAGGGAAGCAAGTTGAATATTCTCTCATTTTCTTCTCAGTTTGTCTCTGTTTCTTTCTCCTGGCTCTGTGATGAGTCCTGCCATTTCCCTACTGCAGGAGCCACCAGCAGATTGTAAGAGCAAGTGTGCCCAAGCCTCTGCCTGCTGCCTTCAGGGTACAGTGCATTGTGTGTCTTTTTGCAGGGTTTGTTATGAGCTGTTAGCATCATTTTAGAGCATTTGACACCAGATTATGAGGTCCAGTATTGCAGGTTGATTGATTGGGTATTAGGGGAAGGGTGGGATTGACATGCTGTATTGATGAAAATGGAGTTAGCTATTACTACAGACTCTTCTTGTTTATTTGTTAGCTAAGATGCAGGTAAGGCTGCAGAAGGAATGATGACTGCTGTTCTCATCTTCCTTTACTCACCCTAATGACTATTTGAATTCATATTTTATAGCTCTAGGGTAGGTATCTTTTTCACCTCTTCTTATTTCCCTTACTGCTGACCCTCAAAAAAAACCCCCCAAAACACACCGACAAAAAAGCAATAGCAACAAAAAAACCCCCCCAAGCAAAACCAAATAAACAAACAATCCCTTTAAGATACTGAACACCAGGCACAGAATTCAGTTTTTGGTATGACAGTGTGTGATAATGAAGTTGCAGGAGTATTTTTAATATACTTGAACAAGATTTTGTTATCCATTTGCTTCTTCTTGGTCTTAGTTTCAAAAAGTTAATACTTAGTTGTGGATGTATGTTCGTAGCTTCTCATGACTAGAATGCTCATATATAGCAAAGGCAAAATTTAATTCTAATGTTGCCTTCTCGACACATTAAGTAAAGATAATTTGGGGGCTTTTCCTTGTACTAAAATCAGAGGGTAGGAATTTTTAGTCATCATTTCTGTGAGTTCCTCTGGAAGGTGAGTAGTAGGTGGTACATGGGGGAGAGTTCTGTGTCAGTGTTTCAGGAATGAGGAGCAGGATCCATTGGTGAGAGCTCGAACACACTGCAGTAGGAAGTGGGTGTACAGAAACTGTTTCTTGCTGAAGGGTAGAAATCAAGGGAATCCATATTTAAGGTGGAAAGATTTTAAGGTCTTAAATAAATTTTAAAACTAGAAGGCAGCATTACAATGTTTAAATCGAAGTGTCTTTCTTTGTTAGGCAGAGATATTCATTGTCTTGAGCCCTCAAATCTTGTACTTGTGCTAGAGAACCTCCCATTATCATATGTACAGTAAGACTGTCCTTTTTTTCATTTTTTCTAATGCACAAGTTAGTTCACAAAATAAGCTTGTTTAAATGAGCTAATTTGGTGTCATTATCATTCAGTGTGTCAATTGAAAGTGGCTTGTGTTTTGCTGATATTTGGGAGCTTTTATTATAATAAAGGCACAGGTCTGTGCCTCTATGTAAAACACATACATCCTTAATTGCCAAAAAGTTATTTAATTCACTTTGTGTTTTATGACATTTTTACTCCTTTTTTTTTTTTTTATTTTTTTTCCCTTTTTTTTTTTTTTTTTTTTTTGAGGAAAACCAATTGTTTTTCTAAAACAATGCGTTGTTGCTGTTTTTTTCAAAGTTAGAGTGAATGTTTTTTTTCCTCACCCTACTTGTTTAGGACAGAGCTAAACCTATAAAATTGGCTGAAAATTTCCTTGACATACAAAAAGGAGTAGTAACTTGCACATTTTTCCCTGTATGCACTTTTCATTATAAGAAAGATTTATGATTGGTAATATGACCCTGTGAATTGAGCCACTTTCTGCAGAGCATTGTTTCAGCACCTAGAGCACCAGGAAGTATTGAAATGCATGTTTTGCATTTTGATTTCCATCTTATAATGTTGACCTTTAGTTTCTCTTCATTTTTGTCGTGTTTGCCTTTCTTTGTGCTTAATGGGTATCAGTGTTGCTTTTTCTTCATATTGATAATAGCTTGCAGTAACTTCTGTCTTTGTTCACTGCGAGAGATAAATGGTTTAAACCTTGATTAAATGCCATGTTAGATGTTGAATTATTATTGATAAACCCAGTGCTCTAAAATCATTCTTAAATCTGAGTGTATTCTTTATGTTCCTCTGGAACTGCTGACTGTAGTCAGTATGCATTTCTGTTACAGCTTTGATTTCAGTGTGAAATGGAAAACATTGTGAGAAAAGGGAATATTGATTTTTCTTCTAGTTAAGCAATGGTTTTCCAGGTGACAGAGCTCAATTATATTATAGTGGTTATTGGACTATTTAACATATGCCTTTTTAGTGAAGTGATTCTGAACAGTAATGTCCTATATCTTAATTAAACCAATATTTTGAGGGCAGTTGGATAGAACATACATTTGAAAATGTAAATGTCAAGTATATTGTACCAAGGCTTATCTGTTAAATACTGTGAGGTTACTGCCCAGATGAGGCTGCTGGGAATAATAACAATTGTTCAGCCTTTTCTTTTTCTGTTGCTATATAATTGGATCATGACGTTTGTCCATTTGATAAATACCAGAAAGTGTAAATTAGAGTAAGTTGGAAGTGGATGTAAGAACATGTTACTTAAATTTTTAATTACTGAGATGGAGTAGGTGCTCCATGGGAGGTCAGTCTGCAGGCCTCTCCCAGAAGCCTTGTCAGAAAATTCTACTTAATGGTAGAGAAAAATGCTGAAAGAGAAGAAGTGTCTTGAATGGCAAAGACATCTTAGTCACTTAAAGGAATTAAATGCACTCTTTAAAGTAGGTGAGAAGCTGGCAGTGTGTAGTGCAGGCATGGTTTGTGTTCTATATATATACACTTTATATTTTGAGGTATCCTGACTTTGTGCCATGTCGGCATATGAGTGCATGTGTGTAGGGAATCACAGTTTCAGTGGGTAGTGATACATTCATGGCCTGTTTGGGAAGCACTGTATAGATTTCGCTAGGGGGGTTGCAGTTTCTGTATTGATCTAAAACCATTGCAAATAAAAATGAAATTAATGGTAATAGGCTCTCATTAACCTTGTTAATTTATACATGTTAAAAGCCCTAAAATGCTGTCTGCAAGGTCTTTAGCTTCCAGCTCTTTCTCCCTTCTCTCATCCCCAAGTAGATACCAGTGCTACCAGTGCCATGTACAGTGAAGTTAACTGTATCAGTGCAATGCAGACATGTTTCTCTATAGCTGGGAATATTTTAATAATTCAGGAAGAATAATATATTTTTGGGTTGCATGTTTCTGCTTCTATTAAATAACAAGGACAGTTCTGAGTTTTAAAAACTGATCAGGACAGCGATTGATGCCTAAAAGTACTGTAGGGACAATTTACAACTACTTTCAGAAATGTTTTCACATTAGATAAGAATATACTGTTATGGTGGTACATATGTAAATATACTGGTGCTATCCCAGTATAGTGTGTCAGTATGACAGAAATAAATAGCCGGCATCTTATACACTAGCACAGTTTTGTATTCCACTTGGTTTTTCCTACCTTAGTGTAGATTCTCTGAATGATACTTAAATGTAGAATATGAAAAATTTAAATCTCTTTGAAATTAGCAGAAGAAAGTGACTTCTCATCTATAGATGAGCAATCAAGTTAAAAATATGACAGTCTTTGTTTGAGGGATAAGTAAGTGGCTGTCCTGTTATCCCAGAGCTTCTGTGTTGTTTTGCAGGATGTGACCTTTCAGTTCAGTGAGCACACAGTAAGGGTATCTGTAGCCCTTTTTCTTTCTTAAAATAATGCAAAGAGGCTGGGGAGAAGAACAAAAACCAAAGGCTTCTCCTTGTAAAGTTTGGTGGTATTTACCTTCATGCTAGCAGTACTTGACTGTTTGCATACGTGTGCATGCCATGGCTGCCAAATGCTGATGCATTTCTCTTTTGGCTTTGGTGCAGATTTGACACAGTCTGGACTTGGAAGGTTTTTGTTCATCTGGATTAGTGAAAACTGCTGGCTGAGGGGAGCTTGTTGAGTGATCAGGCAGTCTGAGTGTAAACCTTTTGTTTTGGAAAAAGATTAAAAAAACAAACAAAAGCCACCACACCTTACTTAATGAAGTTATTTGAGATCTTTCAAGAATGTATGTTCTATTCTCTGTGGAAACAAATTAGCATTTCCAAGCAGGTTAAAAAGAGGAACCAGCAGGACTATGAAAAAGATTAACTAGGGCCCTGGAATTTTTGAACATTTTGTGATCTTTCTTGAGTTTTCTTTTTTTTCCCAACTTAAGGATCCTAAAAATGAATGCAGAAAGCAATATAATGCCACTAAATTGTTGCTGTTGTATGATCATTCTTCTAAAAAAATGCACCTAAATTTTTACTGCTTGCTTAACCTAGGTTTTGAAGATATGTCCTTTCTGTCTTAAAAATGGGATTAAGATCTATTTTAAGTATTGTGCATAATAAATGTAACTGACTGTCCTATAAGCACATACAGTTCCCATAGTCACTAAAAAAAAGAGAAGAAATAAACCAATTTAATTTATAACCAAGAGAGTTTTTCTCTTTTGACCATCAATATCTTTTGACCAGTGCCATCAATATTGATATTATAAGAGCCTGTGCTTCCCATATAGCTACATGAGCCACTGTGAATGGAATAGGTTTGCTTATGCTCTGACATCTTTGTGATTTGTAGTCTGCTTTGCTGTCTTCTGGTTAACAGAGCATCCCTTCCTAAGCAAGATTCCCACTGATGTCTTGCTCCTCCACATGCACTTTGCACTGATGATGTAGCTCTATGGAGGAAATATTTCCACACGGATGTTACATGAAAGACATGTACGAAAAGTAACCTTTTAATCTGATTGATGTGTTGCTGCCCCTTTTGATGCACAGGCCCCAGCTCTGTTGACCTTTTTGCATGACAGGAGCTACCTACGCCAGGTGTCTATTGAACTTAGGTGAATTTTCTGTGCACATACAATTCCATGTGCCCACATACATTGGAAGTTTGTGCTTACTCTCTTGTGTGAGTCACAATTTGTATGGCTGAGTCTTCTCTAGAGGGAGTAATTACAGATTTCGAGCTGAACCTTGAGTCTGAAAAGCTAATATTCCCACCAAAATTGAAATATGAAAGGCATGTCTGGTGTAGCTTGTTGCTGCTTTTAGCAGTGGTGGGCTTTGTTACCCAGAAGCTCTGTTAACACTTAGCCTTGATAACTGAAGGCAAGAAATAGTATTGCTGCATTTTTCCAACAAAAACTTCCTGGGTTTTTGTAGTTACCTTTGTAGACCCTTCTTGCCGATATCTGACAAGTTAATGTCATGAGGAATCTGGCAATTCCCAGCTCTGGGGGNCCTTGGGTCTGAAAAGCTAATATTCCCACCAAAATTGAAATATGAAAGGCATGTCTGGTGTAGCTTGTTGCTGCTTGCAGCAGTGGTGGGCTTTGTTACCCAGAAGCTCTGTTAACACTTAGCCTTGATAACTGAAGGCAAGAAATAGTATTGCTGCATTTTTCCAACAAAAACTTCCTGGGTTTTTGTAGTTACCTTTGTAGACCCTTCTTGCCGATATCTGACAAGTTAATGTCATGAGGAATCTGGCAATTCCCAGCTCTGGGGGAGAAGGGTGGTGCCTGGCCTGGAAGGTTACAGGGAGCAAGGCAGGGACAGGCTGTGAGGTGTGTGGTTCATATTTGTCTCTGTTGGTATGGAAGGGGAGAGGTTTTGGGCTGCAAATGGAGAGCTGGAAGGAGTCAGGAGAAACAGCAGAGAATGTTACTTGGTATGTTTTTCTTGGATTTTTTTTTTTCTCATCTGCAGTTTTTATTTTTCCTAAACATTACTGAGAATACTGGGCTTGTATTTCTTGAAATATTACAATGTCTGTTGCATCTTTAAATTACAGTCGTTTACGTCTAGTCGTAATGACATTTGCTCTCTAGGGAGATTCTGAGAATAAAAAAACTAGTAATGCTGAAACACACATCTGTTGATATGTGGAGGTTAATGTCCTGTCTCGAAAATTATAAGACTATAATCTCTTATAAGGAGCTTGAAGGACGTGATTCAGACTTAGCTGTTGAAGGAAATTCAGACTTAAGGTGGAAAGAGTGTTCAGCTTTTCCGTGTTCTGTATAGACTGTGGTAATGTAAGTGCTGAGCTCTGCACTGGGGTCACAACAGCCCTCCCCCTTGCATCACTACAGGCTTGGGGAAGAGTGTCTGGAAAGCTGCCTGGTGGAAAAGCACCTGGGGATGCTCGTCAGCAGTTGACT
>VZTH01018833.1:53635-72317 GCA_013397815.1 Aleadryas rufinucha
TCTATCAAACGTGGTTCGGTTCCGATTCCCTAAAAAAGACCGTGTAACCCTGGACCCTCCGGCCATTTCCCTACCTCGCCTTTCGGAGCAATAAACTCGGGAAGTCCTGGAAGTGGCTCTCTCCCTCTTCTCTTTCGCCTCCGGGGCTCCTGGCAGACCTGAACACCAGGGTCACCTCGCCTAGGGCGCACCCTGCTTATACCGAGCCGGTGCTGCCCGAACACGCGGCCGCCGAGACACAGCACGTACACTGCGTGTCTGCGGGAAGGACACTGCTGCCTCGCCTGGGATAGCCGCCCAGCTAGGCTGACCCCTTCCAGGGCAGAGACACTGGGGGAGAAGGGTGGTGCCTGGCCTGGAAGGTTACAGGGAGCAAGGCAGGGACAGGCTGTGAGGTGTGTGGTTCATATTTGTCTCTGTTGGTATGGAAGGGGAGAGGTTTTGGGCTGCAAATGGAGAGCTGGAAGGAGTCAGGAGAAACAGCAGAGAATGTTACTTGGTATGTTTTTCTTGGATTTTTTTTTTTCTCATCTGCAGTTTTTATTTTTCCTAAACATTACTGAGAATACTGGGCTTGTATTTCTTGAAATATTACAATGTCTGTTGCATCTTTAAATTACAGTCGTTTACGTCTAGTCGTAATGACATTTGCTCTCTAGGGAGATTCTGAGAATAAAAAAACTAGTAATGCTGAAACACACATCTGTTGATATGTGGAGGTTAATGTCCTGTCTCGAAAATTATAAGACTATAATCTCTTATAAGGAGCTTGAAGGACGTGATTCAGACTTAGCTGTTGAAGGAAATTCAGACTTAAGGTGGAAAGAGTGTTCAGCTTTTCCGTGTTCTGTATAGACTGTGGTAATGTAAGTGCTGAGTTCTGCACTGGGGTCACAACAGCCCTCCCCCTTGCATCACTACAGGCTTGGGGAAGAGTGTCTGGAAAGCTGCCTGGTGGAAAAGCACCTGGGGATGCTCGTCAGCAGTTGACTAAACATGAGCCAGCAGTGTGCCCAGGTGGCCAAAAAGGCCAGTGGCATTCTGGCCTGTACAAAAAATGCTGTGATCAGCAGGAGCAGGCCAGTGATTGTCCCTGTGTACTTGGCACTGATGAGGCCACACCTTGAGTGCTGTGTCCACCTTTGGGCCCTTCACTGCAAGAAGGACATTGAGGTGCTGGAGCATGTCCAGAGAAGGGAAACAGAGCTGGTGAAGGGTCTGGAGAGTGAGTCATATGAGAAACAGCTGAGGGAGCTGGAGGTGTTTAGCCTGGAGAAAAGGAAGCTCAGTGGTGACCTTATCACTTTCTGCAACTCCCTGAAAGGAGGTTGTAGACAGGTGGAGGTTGGCCTCTTCTCCCAGGCAACCACTGACAGGACAAGAGGAAATGGCCTCAAGCTGTGATAGGAAATGTTCAGGTTGGACTCCAGGGTGAATTTTTTCACTGAAAAAGTGGTTAAGAATTGGAATAGGCTGCCTGGGGAGAGGGTGGAGTCTCCCTCCCTGGAAGTGTTCAAGAAACGACTGGATGTGGCATTTAGTGCTAGTTTAGTTGACAGGACGGTGTTCAGTCAAAGTCTGGACTCAATGATCCTGGATGTCTTTTCCAACCTTAATAATTCTGTGAATTAAAATAAAAAATTGGTCTCAGTCCATGAGCTGTTGGGCCTTATGCCCTGATGTTGGCATTAGCTCCTATCTGTAAATATTCTTATCTCAGCTTTACGTGGGATTTAACTGGGAGATGTTTGGTCATTGTTTTGTTGGCATTCAAATGTGGAAACCAGCCAGTTCAAGTAAAACATTCTAGTCTGTTAGGGCAGACTAGAAACGAGCCAAGTGTTGTGTCTGACGGCAACAGGAAGGCAGTTGTTTCAGCTGCCGTTCACTGGTGACTTTGCTGAAAAATGATGTATAGTGTTTCCAAATCATTTATGGTCTTAAGGACATGCCAGTCTTTGGTAAACTTGTACCCTTGCTTTTTGTCTGGTATTCACTTTGTAGTTATGTGAGAGCATATTACTAGAAAAAGTGGCTTTTATTTTTCAGGCAGAGTGCTAAAATTTGAGATAACTGTGTCCCACAGTCAGTCTTAATCTCTGTGGTATTGTTCTTGTCCAGACAAATGCCTGACTTACTTGTGTCTNCCCCTCCCTGGAAGTGTTCAAGAAATGACTGGATGTGGCATTTAGTGCTAGTTTAGTGGACAGGATGGTGTTCAGTCAAAGTCTGGACTCAATGATCCTGGAAGTCTTTTCCAACCATAATAATTCTGTGAATTAAAATAAAAAATTGGTCTCAGTCCATGAGCTGTTGGGCCTTATGCCCTGATGTTGGCATTAGCTCCTATCTGTAAATATTCTTATCTCAGCTTTACGTGGGATTTAACTGGGAGATGTTTGGTCATTGTTTTGTTGGCATTCAAATGTGGAAACCAGCCAGTTCAAGTAAAACATTCTAGTCTGTTAGGGCAAACTAGAAACGAGCCAAGTCTTGTGTCTGACGGTAACAGGAAGGCAGTTGTTTCAGCTGCCGTTCACTGGTGACTTTGCTGAAAAATGATGTATAGTGTTTCCAAATCATTTATGGTCTTAAGGACATGCCAGTCTTTGGTAAACTTGTACCCTTGCTTTTTGTCTGGTATTCACTTTGTAGTTATGTGAGAGCATATTACTAGAAAAAGTGGCTTTTATTTTTCAGGCAGAGTGCTAAAATTTGAGATAACTGTGTCCCACAGTCAGTCTTAATCTCTGTGGTACTGTTCTTGTCCAGACAAATGCCTGACTTACTTGTGTCTTACTACTCTGAAAAGTAGTACAATACGTTCCAACTCACAAAAACTCCCCCCAGTCTGAATCAGTCTGTTTCCAAAGTACTGTTCAGACTCGTACTGAGAGTGTCCCAGGAGTGTGACGTGTGCAGACTGGTGCTGGTGCTGATGGCTCTTCATTATCTAGAACACGTATTAACTGTATGTTTTGTATAAAAACATCTTTGCATACATATGGCCAATAGAACAGTTTCTTTCTGAACAACAGCTTAGCTGTTACTGCTGCTTGCTGATTCTGACCTAGGAAGTCTTCTTGAGGCCCAAATTAGAGTTTCTTTGAGCTTGTTTGTGACTATGACATCATTTATGCAGACTGTGGTCTTCGCTATAATGCCAAGTATGAAACAGCATCTTGTGAAGAATTATTTTTGAACAGCTAATTATAACATTCTAAGTAAAAAACATTCTGTATTCATTTTCAGCGGACTCTTCTTTAAAGTTTCTCATCAGTTAAATTTAATTTTATACGCATATCAGCACTGGTCATAAATACTTTCTTCAACTATATTACTGCAATTTCTGAAAAAAATCTTGGATTTTTGTTTCCCCTGTTTAGATGATGTTCATATTGTGATGATAGTGTTAGGCACTTCTTCACCTCTTTACACAATCCCTCTGCTGGATGTGGACTCTGAACTGTCTTGGAGACATGTTTTGCTTTCTTCTGGTTAATATGTCCTAAATTTTCCTCACAGATCTTAAAAGAGGCCTTATAAATTTTTTGTTAAATACCTTTTTGTTAACCTTCTTAAGGGGTTCACTGCTTGAAATCAGCAGTGAATAAAATACATTGATTTGGAGATAATGACTCAAATTCTTCTATACTTTTTTTCTGGATGCATTTTGTAGGTATCCTATAAAATTTGGATTCTGCAAGCATTGCAAGCAGCTTGAAGATAGAAATGGTTGCACAGGATAAGAAATGTGGGGACCAAATTTCTGACACTTGGGCAGGTGGTGTTTGTGTTTTATTTTTCAGATTGTGGTTTTAGGAATGTGAAAGGTGATGCCCCTGCTGAATAAAATGCAGGACTGAAATTGAGGAATGCAGGTATCTGTTCTATGTTTTACAGATTTCTGAAGTCACTTGCATGGGCATTTAGTCTCTTAATAACCTGTTACAGGCACAATGTACGGAACATTGGCTTGCCTTGGAATGCTAAGTAATATAACTTGCACATTTGTGTGGAGATGCAAATATACTATCAAATAATTTTATATTAAAGCTTACCTGTCCAAGACAGTAGGTAGATGAAACAGATAGATACCTCGGTAGCTTTATGGTCTCTGCCCTAGGGTTGTATCCACAGCAATTCATGTCTGTATCCCATTAGTACTGGGGTGAAGTTGCAGAGTTACACTGGTATGACAGCAATTCCAGTTACTGAGGAGCAAATATAACTGTGTGTGTGCGATCTTGGTTTCTAAGCTGAGCTGCAATGGGTTCTGCCAGGATTTGCCAGGTTAGGTTATTAGTTGGAAAGTAGAAAACTAGACAATTTTTTTTTTTTTTAGACATGGTGATGCAAACACAAAGTTGCAAGGCCTTTCTATACAGGCATTTTGTCATGGTCTTCTAGAACATTTTTTCACTTTCTTTGATTTACAGAGACCTCTGGGGTGCTCTAGTGAAAATACAGGCTTCCTGGCAGTGAACAGTCCTGGCACATTAGCACTTTCTGATTTTCGTAATTCCTTTTTGTGGGCCTGCTTAGGAGTGGTTCACAGACCACCAGGTATTCCAGGGCTGGAGACAAAAGCCTGTTGTTTTAACATTTTTTTCTTGAGTACTTCAATGTTTCTATGGTTTTGTTAAAGCCAAAAATGTCTGACATTTTGCTCTAGGGAGACTGGAGTATATGAAGGGAGAAAATAAGGTGCCATCTTAGTATGTTTTCATGAAATGATCAGCATACACATGTATGTCAGGTCCAAGGATTTAAAAAAGTGTTTGATCACTATAGTACTGAAAAGGTCATAATACAGCAGTGTGCAAATATGTAGCTAATCATGTACTGATGCCAAAATGTATTGCTGCAGATTTCCAAGTACTGGGTTTATTATTAGAGAAGGTGGACTTAAAATGAACTCTGAAAGATGCCTTACGGGAGGAAGCCAAATACATGAGGACTTTCAGAAATACAGGAGGAAGCTAGTCTTGTGCCACACATACAAAGTCCTGTTCTCAAAGATGTTATATTCTTTTGACTTTTATTTTGTACATTATTGACAGAGAACATAGAATGGAATTTATTGACAGAAAAACTAAAAAGCATCTTTCAAAAATTCACTGTAGCATTTTTCATGAATGTATGCCAGTGTTTGATGCTTGTTTTCCTTCTGTTTTTGACTAAAAAAGAGTAAGTCTGGCATTAGGATTGAATTTACCTAGTAAAATATTGCAAGTATCATCCAAGTCCAATTTTTTCTTCTTTTCGGCACCTTAAAAAGGTGCATGTTTTACATAAAAGTGATATCAGAAATGGAATAATTAAAGGCTTTTTATTTCAACATTTACTCCAGGAAAACAATCAGGGTCTGATAAATAGCCAGTAGGGAGAATTAAAATGGAAGAGCAAGTCAAGGTATCATATTTAATGCTTTACATGTAACATATTCTAAACTATTTATGTTCTTGAATGCCTGTCAAGTCAATGTTTGCCAGCTTTAACTGGATAGTAGGCAAACCCTCTGAGTGGTTAGCAGGCTCTGTGGACTTCTTCATGTTTGATTCTCCTTGTTGGCTTCAGTTTTAACTTAACCTAAGCTCTAAAGGTTTTTTGTAGGTCTCTTGAACAGTGGATTGATACACCCTGAGTCTTGGGAAGCATAATGTGAATTACATTCTACCATCTTGCATAGACTAAGGATAATTGTTTGCTACTTTTCTATGGATGTGAAGGTTCTGGACGCTTTCCATCACCCTTGCACCTGATGGTATATTTGTTGTTTAGTAATGGTGGTTTTCAACCTTTGTTTTACAGCTCTCAGCATATTCTTTTTTTGTGTAGAGTAACCAAAAAACCCATGGGTTTATCAAAAACATTTTCAATAATTATACGCACTAATGCATTTCCTTTTATTGTGGTATTAATGATACATAACCCCCACTGAATTTGTCACCCCCTGTCAACCATAAAGATAAACTGAGGAGCTGTGATTTTTAGCAGAACATTTTGAAATACGAGCAAACTGAAAAAATGTCTCTTATTACAAATCATACTTCTCTGCAGAATTGGTATAAAACTGTACTTTAATATAGAAAATCACATTGTGGATCATATGGAACATTTCTAAATGGTATCTGCACCTGTTGTGTTTTTCTGCTGGCAACACTTACTTCAGAAGTGCTTTTTTGTTGTTCATGTGTGTACTTTTAGTTTCAGTAAGTGAGCAAGGTCAAATCATATTGCTGTTCTGGGAGCAATTTTTAAAAAAATTGTTTATCTGCATATTTTGGTGGATGGGTAAGAAAGTCTATTAAAGTATAGAATAACAGTTTAAATTAGAATGCAGTTCTGTTAGGTGCTGTAGGAAGCACCTTATGGTAAAAAGTACTTGTTAAGTATTCTGGGAGACTGTGTCATTGAGCCCTTTTCTTTCATTGCAGCACTGTGTTGGTACCACATAATGAGCAGCAATCCTGTTCTTCTCCCTCTCATGCTAACCCAAAATACAACATGAACCTTTGGGGTTTTTACTGCTGCATTAGTCCTGTTACATCTCACTCCATTAGAAGCAGTCAAGCAGTAACCAGGCAATGGTACATGCAAAGACAGCTGGCTTCTGCCAAGGATTTGAACATTTAAAATCTTGCTTTGAAATTGCCGTAGTTACATGTTTTTCATAAACATAGACCAACAGACTTATGAACTTGAGAGAAAAACCCTTTCTGTGGGTGGCTGAAACTATCGCTCACGTAAGGCCTTCAGGCATTATTGACTTTGGGAGGCCATGATTTTGCACCAACATTGCAAGGTGTCTGGACCATTGACCCTCCTGTCATGGTGTGCTGAAGCCACCTGCCTACGTATTGCAGCCTGTCCCTGCTGTTACGTGGTGAGTTTGATGACAGCTGGACTTCTCTGTCTTGTTTCTCCCTGTTGTACTTTGCAGCACACAGACTTGTTTGTGATCCTGACAGTTTTGTGGATGTGCAGCCTGTTTGCTGCTTCAGGTGTCATCCCTTAGGACCGTGAGATGAGGGAGCATTGGCTAATCCAGTAGCTGCAAGAGACATCATAATTCCTTTGTTGAGGAGAGTGAACAGATAGATAAGACCCTGTGCTAATGCACCACTTCCAGAGGTCTAATATTTATGCAACTCATTAAAAATAAAATATACATCTGTGTTAGTGGGAGAATGATGAGGGAAGGATTGATGTGTCCAGAAGCCTGTCTTTTCTAAGAATACTTATATTAGCTTATTAAGTAGTTTACCTTTCTCTATTTCTTCACCTCGTTTCTGTAAATTTACATGGGTTGAATACTCTCACAATATGGAGTGGCTTTTCCTGGTTTCTTTGGTTTGTCAGCAAGCCAAGTATCAGCTCTTATGTTTGTCAGTGCAAAATCGATTTACTTTTAGGGGAAATCAGCTGGGCCAGAGGTAAGCAAGTGGGAGAAAAGTTTAATTTGATGAGCTTTGATGAATATTGTATTGCTGTTTATGGCCTGAAGCAAACATCATTCACCTTAATAAGACTCATTCAAGTGTATCGAGTGGGATGTGGTTGTTTCCTGTTTTGTTCTCTTAGAGATACACAGAGTTCAATGTGTCAAATTAAATCTAAATTTAGGGCAACAGTCCTTCAATAAGCAGTTATTTTTTCCTCTAGACTTTCAAACATTTCATGGTTATCTTGCATTCATCCACTTTTCATTTGCATTTTGTATAACATACTGCTTTCACCCTGGATTTCTTGGCAATTTTCTGTTATTAAGTCACTACACTGAGATTAAAATCTGTTCTTTAACTGAAGGATATATTTAGATGATACTTGTTTTGTATTTTAATGCAGCCCATATTTTAAGATGAAAAAATAGGTGCTGTTTACTATAGTAAAAATGTCTTGTAATACCAGAGTCAGTGATGGGTAGTGGTGTTAGTAATTGACAAATAACATTTCATCAGATACAGGAGTATCTGTGAATTGTGAAATAAAATACTTTCTTTTTAAAAAAATAACTGGATGTATTATTTCCAGGGAGAGAGAGTAATAAAAAGGGGAGGCAAATTGTATTAACAACTTACGAAAGTTGTCTCTCATAGAAACAGTGCTATCTTTGTGTATCACAATCAATACATCAGATTTCTGTTTTCAGACTTTTTATTCATGCCATTTTATCTGACAGTTGAAATCATTCGTCTAGGAAGGATGGATATATACAGATGGACTATTTGACTACTCTGCATCAATGGGATTTCCATTTGGCTTGCTTGAAGTGCATTACTGAAAGCTTTTTCAATATTTTTCTTGCGATTCATGACTCTGCTTATCTGTGACAAGAGGATAGTATGCTTAGAACAATTAGGAGATTTGAAAAAGTTCTGTTTTTTACTGATCTTACACTTTTAAAAACAAAAAAAAATCTGAGAAGAGAAGTGGACTGTGTTAAAATGCCCTGAAATTCAGTGAAAGATAGTGTAACAACTGAAGAAAACCTATATTCTTTTAGAAATTTAGAAATAGCTGAATTTTTTTTGACATTTCCTTTGTAAAAAATGCAGGGGGCTTCTCTACGCCTGCAGGTATTCCTGGTTATTTCTTACCTTTAAACATGTTTGTTCTGGAACAGGGTGGCTGCTTAGATTCTTGCTAACTTTATCTGTGAATTGGAAACAGTAGAATAAAACCAAAAGCAAATGATTTTTCTAGAGCCAATATGTCACACAAAGAGCCATTCACAAACTCCTGTTGAGCTTTAAGTGGACTCCCGTGTCAAATCTGAGCAATAAAGAGCTTGACTATAGATGAAGGTTCATCAGTTTTCTCCAAGTAAATGAATCTGTTTGTATGTATTACTACTTTAGGACTGAAATATCAAATTGTTCTGTTGGGGAGAGGGAGGGCAAAAATTGCACGCTGCAAATTAAGAGATTCTAGGATATGAAATACACAATGGGTTTGTTCTCAGGATATTTTCTTTGCTTATCTGAAGAATTATTTGCTACAAATTGAGCAGACTTTACTGTCATTTATAACCATATTTTTAAGGTTTTATTATTTCTATTTTTCCCTTTTCTATCCTTTCTCTCTCATTTGAAAGTGTTTCCTCTAATAAAGAAGCAACCTCACCCACTGGCTTATGCATGTGATGGAAAGGTACTTTAATGATATAATGATATATGCAAGAAGTATTCAGTGTCACAGAAATGTGAAAAAAATTAGAATGAATGATTTTGCTTGCTTTGATTGTCACTCCTGCTTGGTGTCACAGCTTCTACTAGCATTGGCAAAATCTGCAGCAAGGTACATGTTGCTACTTGCAGGGTTGCAGAGACTAAGACTACCTGGGTATCACCTTGGAGGAAGAAATACCAAGGGAGTTTTGGGGGATGGTGAAGTTGAAGACCTGTGCTTATTCCCCATACCTTTAAGATAAGCAGTGACAAGGAGAGTATTGAAACCCTTGAAGGTACCTGTCTGCCACCTCCATGTCTCTTGTGCCAGTACAGAGAGACAGAAACCAAAGAAAGAGGATACAATCGTTTTTTCCAGGCTACTACCTTAATGGGTAGGGAATTATTTTGGGGAATTGCAGGGCACAAATAGATTACTGCTAAGATTTACCCTTGCTTTACTGACCTGCATTGAAAAATCCTATTCTGTAAATGTAAGAAATTTATTTAGGCCTTTCTGTTGTGACCTGTGGTAGTGTTTGCCCTAAACAGACATAGATTTCCACTTGCTACATGGCTTTCAGTGTGACTACTGTTTTTAGGGAGACTATTTTACAGCAAAGCTAGCAGGATTATTTTACTACTGAATCTTCATTTTTGAAGATTTCAAGGGTCCTTTTCAGTTTATGTTTTCAAAACTGCTTAATACATGGACTTTCATAGTCTGGTTTTCCATCTATTTAACCCTCTACACAAGTTAGGTATTTCCTGAAAGGATAAGTACAAAGTATTTAGCTCTTTGGGGGCTATTTAGCTGTCTGTCTTTTTGAGGAATATTTTCCTTAGCATTTCAGAAGGGAAAGACTATGTAAGAGGCATCTTACTCAGAAAATCAAACTTTCAGTTTAGGCAGCCTTTGCTTCCTCTCAGGAGAAGCATAGATGTTTGTCCTCCAGGAGACTGGTGAAGGAGATCCGTGCTCCGGGGTCTCCTGTGCCAGGTGCCTTTTCAAGCCCCTCATTCTGGGAGCTGCAGAAGGGAGTTGGTGCTGCAAGGAGTGCACAATGCTGTCACTTCCTTCCCTGCAAATCTTGTTTCTCGTTTCAGCTCCATTCTTGCTCTGAAGTAGCTCCAAATCTCTTGTGGGTTTCTCAGCTGGGTGAGCACAGCTCTCACTGATCCTGCAGCCTTCGTGCACCCATGGGAGCTATGTAGGCTGGCACAGTGTGTGCTCCATGTAGATGCATGCTGGCATTCCAAACCCCCTCTTGCCAAGGTCTTCACACTGGCTTTGCAAACAGAGCCTGGAAGGACATGCAGGGTGCTCTTCCTGCTGGCCTGCCAAAGGGCCGAGGGCTTTTGAGAAATGCTAATGGCATCATTCCTTGCAGAGCTTTCTGAAGCCTGAACACCTCTTTGAAACCACACTCTTTCTGGTGTTTCAGATGAGGAACTTAGTGGTGCTGATTCATTTACTTTCCCATTAGGCAGAGTCCATTAATCACCCCTCTGTCCTGAGGGCATGAGTGGGAAGCTGCCAGGCATGGGGACCTCTTCTCAGCTGTAGGTGCAGCCTGGTGTTGTGTGGGAATCACCGTCTGCACAGAAGCTAGTCTTTGATACAAACCTCATCCCCTGCTATTTTAATTAGATCTAGTTTAAAGTATAATATTCTTCTAGTAGAAGAGACAAAAGAGGGTATTTTATTAGGTTACAGCTTAGAAGTGCCATCTATCGTGCTACTCTGCTAAAATAGAATTATCAGATTTTTAATGTTCCTGTGTCTGGCCTGTCTTCTGAAACATGGTGTAGTTTTGTAAATCCTGTTCTTGGTCATGTGGAGACTCTGTTTGGGTGGAATGAGCATTCTTTATAAATATAACATAGATTTAAAACAATTCAGTTTATTAATTGTACATTTGTATATGTGAGGTCACCCTGATAATAGACTGGACCAGGGATGCCTTATTCATTCATGCCTTATGTTTTTGTTTATCATGAATAAAGTTTGGGGAAAAACCAGATATTTTAACTGGTTGTGAAAACTGATTTTGGTGTCTTTGCACTCAGTTCTACCTTTCAATCTGCTTTCCTTCAGTTTGCTTTTGTACAGTGGCACTGTTTGCAATTGCTACTTTTTGGGGGGCTGGATGTTGCATCTCTGGGTTCTTAAGCTGTCCCTCTTTCCTGTTCCGAGAAGCCTGCATTGGAGGAGGCTGGTGTAGCCATGAGCATGCCAGTTCCATGCAAGAAGAATATGACTCCATCTGGGGAGTCAAGGAGGTTTGGAAATAAGTGTCCTCATTTCCCTCTCTAGAGCTTTAGGACCCAACACTGTTGTGTACTGATTTCGGAACAGTAGGAGAGGTAGGTGCGTAAGTAGAAGCAAAACCCTCATGTCTAATTGTCCTAGAATCTTGACTTGAACTAAATATTTCAAAAATATTTCTAGGACTTGTTGAGTAACATCTATGTTTCTTAAAGAACTAACTGCATTTTTAACATTATTATTAATATGCTATTTCTAGGTAGTATTGGGAAAATATTGTTAACATCATTACTTCTGAGCTTCTGAGGTCTAGTGTACGTTTCTTTAATTTAATTTGGATTTTCCTGACTTGGCTCATTAAAGCCCCTGAGAGAGATTTACATCAAAATTAATTATATCAATGGTTGAATTGCTTAAGTAACTCAGAGAACTCAGTTTTGAATAGGTTGCTAAGATGCTGGTTAAATAGTAAGCTTATGTTTCATAGGATGAGATATTATAAACCCTATGGATTTTCATCCACGATGGCTTTAACAGAAGAAATGACCTCTGACAAGGACCACAGAAATTACTACTGCACGTATATTTTATAGTTTGTTTTTTTTTTTCTTAAAATTTAGTTGCAGAGTATTGGAAATTGTAAAAAGATAATAAATGTGGGTACTGTAATAAAAATATGTACACAAGTAGGCTTCTGTGGAAAGTGTTGGTTTTTGTGAAAACAATATTAATGGAACAAATAGTGATATTTTGACTCACTATGGTAAAACTCCATGAAAGCTAATTCAAGTTCCATACCTGATTTTTTTTTTCTCTTTTTTTCCTCCTCCACCCCTTTGGTTACTTTTAGGGCATGTTCCTTGTACATTTTTCACTTCAAACCACCATAAAGCTATAAGTTTGAAGTTTGGGATTCTTATTTGATTCCTATGCCTCACCCCTTGTTTTTGAGGCAATGTAAACCTATAAAAATATGATTCTAACATGTAAGATGAAGTACCTGGTTTGAAAGGCATGATGCAATTACAGTTCCAGAACTTCTGGCTTTTATAGAAAGATTCCTAATCATGTCATAGAACGTGAACACGTAAACCTTATTTGCAAAGTACTTTGATATATTTAATGGGTTTTGAAATCTTATTTAGGTTTTTTTTTTTTTCCAGAAAGGAGCATAAAATACAATATAATATGATTTAAAATAATGAAAACCAGAATTACTTAGAAAACAGCATAATGGTGTTGTGCCCCTGTTGTTTTATTTTTACTCTAAAGAGTTAACAGCTAAAAAACTGTTTATCACTTTGCAGATGAGGAAAAAATACTTGATGATCCTACCATTTCAGGACTGCAAAACTTATTTTCACAGAAGGAGGTGCATCCCTTCCCCTGAATGTGCCTTGAAGTGCAGAGAAACCCATCAAAGTTCAGAGCAGCTCTTTATTACTTTTGTCAGGGTTTGTGTTGTGCACTGGGACTTTGCAGAAAGGCCAAGAGTTGTCCAGGAGGAGCGAGGTGAACACATGGCAGAGATCTGTGTGCTGGAGGTCACCAGAGCTCTGAAGGAAGCCTCTTGTGACTGGTCTGCAGTGTGAGAGCATGGGGGTGAATATTGATTCTCTTACAGAACCAGAACCGACTCTTAAAATGTGAATATTGAGAACTTTGAAGCTGATCAGATGACAGTTGCACCTGGCTGATGGATGACACAGACTGTCAGAAGCTGTTATCCAGGGTTCTTTCAGAATTTCTGTAACTCAGAAAAGGAAGTAGTGCAAAAAAATTACTTTGTTGGTATAAGTAAATAGTCTTTAAATTTGAAAATACAGTGAAGTCTTTAGAACTAAATAGGGCTCTTAGGGTTATTCTCAAGGATATCACACATGCTGGATATTCAGGCTCATTTGAAACATATTTTGAGGTTTGTGTGGATCAATTTGATACAAATAGGTGCAGAAAAAGTAGAGAAAAACTTTTTAGGTTTATAATTGGGAGATTTTGTATTGAAATCCACTGCTTGAAAAGAACAGATCTGATCAGGTCTGAACAAGTGGCATGAATAGCACTAAATCCAAGAGTCTGGATTTAGATAATTTTCAAAATATCTGTATAAAATATTTGTATTATAAATGTATATTTAATTTTGGCTTAATGAGCCTAAACAGAAAGACTGTGTGTGTGGCTTGGGATGTCCTTGAGCTGCAGGTCACAAGAGAACAGAGACAGAAAATATTTTTGCCCTGTTCTTTGGCATCTGTTGTTGAAGGTTGTTAGAAGCAGAATACTGGGGTGGGTGGATCCAGGACATCTGTGTGTTTGGCGGGTGTTTGGTTTTGGTTTTTTTTGTGTGTGCGTGTTGTAGGGGTTTTTAAAATTTATTTAGTAAATGCCTGATTTTCTAGAAACGTTAGAGAATTGCTTTTCCATGTGGACCTATCTTTAATATACATAGAAGGTATCAGTGGACTTATCTGCTCAAGTGTCAAAATGGCCTGCTACTGGGTGCTATTACACAGTTAATTTGTTTTAATGCCATTTTTATGTGCATGCTATCAAGGGATGTGATTTCATGATCAAACAGTATGGGTCCCTCTGGATGGCTCTAGGAAGTAAGGATGCTCAGAGGAAACCCGTTGGAGACAAGCGTCCCTTCGGCAGCTGCTGACTGCAGCACGAGTGGTGGGGGCTGCCTGGTTCCTCCCTGGGAGCCAGTTATGCTGAGATTGGCCTCAAACTAGGCTGGATGTGTCTTTAAAATTGTAATAAGTACAATTTTCAGCACAATTCTTCTCTCAGTGGTGTACTGGGAGAGATGACATCTCACTGCTTTTCACTTTCCAGTTTTTACCATCACTTGAGTGTGCAGGAAAAACAATATCTTCTTTCTTCACTGTTGCTCCATTGTTCTATATTTTTCAATTATTATGCGGAGTAGATTGTGCTGTCTAATTATAGGTGAAGCTAGTTAAAGTAAGCAATCTTTGTACAGGGAACATTTCAGCCATGGTGTTTGTTGTTGGCTTGTTTTTAAAGTGCAGCAGGAAAGAGGTTTGAAAGGTGAATGCTTTTATTTAGTGCTTCTGGGTTTATCTGTCATACCACAAATCTTACTTGCTGTGAATTTACTGTGCACTGAAATGACATTACCTGGTTGATTTAGTGTGTATAATTGAAGATATTAAAGTAATATTAATGTTTTTCAATAATTGCTCTCTCATTTATCAGTATTTTGATTAATAGAAATTAATATCCTGCATCTTCCTAATGGAATAATTAAGATATTTCAACACAGCAAAAAGAAATCCAACTCAAACCTATTGCAACAAGAAGATAACCTAGTTTTCCCACAAAAGCCTGTGGAAGTACGGGAAATATTTTCCTTCCCATTTCCATTTCTAGCTTGTCTTCTGAACATCAGGCCAATAACTTCTTGCCATGTTCAGAATATTTCACTTGAATTCTGACAGTAATAACCATGTTTTATTTGGCTGTCAGGGGCCCTGTAAGATGGAAAGATAATGTGTTCATTCTCTGTCCAGTGGGAAGAAAATACATTGACTGTCTAAAATAATATGAGAAGAATGAGAGCTAGTTAAGTTGATTTTAGGGAAAATAAAAGCAATATATATATTTTCAGTGGTACATTGCAAGCTGTTGGTTAGATGGACATGGGTAATTTCTCTGGGATTCTGTAAAACAAACCCAAACAAACACAGCCATGTCTCTTTGTGAGCACAGACACCCACTTGTTCTGGAGGTGCCATCGCTTGAGATGCTTCCCTGTTTCCTGTACTTTGAGAGGTTTAAACCTTTTCTTATCCATGTTATAGGAGATTCAAACTATTGAAAAGTCTGCAGCCTTTAATAGGGAAATACATTTCCTGGGACATCTGGTGCAGCAAATCTGACTTGCGGAGTTCTGTTCCAAGGGTTGTGGCTACATCTCCATCATGGTCACAGCACTGTAGCAGTAAGGCAGGTGTGCCCTTCGCAGCACTTGCTGGGTTATGACACATGGAGAATGCAGTCTGTTTGCTTACTCTAATTTTAATTTTGTTTACTTGTTGTCTAGTTGCTGAAAGTCAGAATATGTTCGTGATTTCTTGCCCAATGGCAGTGGTATGAGGAAAGGAACTGCTGCCCATGTAGATATTGCTTTTCTTCTTTGTCACTCCTAGCTGCCTGAATCTGTTCTCCACCTCAGTCACCTAATTAGTCTATAACTGTAGACTGTATGTCTTTAATGGAAAATAGCCTATGCATGGGATTTTAAAGTGCTTGAAAATATTCTTATTTCACAAGAACACAGTAGGTGGATCATTAATAATGGGCAGACAGATCTGAAATCCTAAATCTAAAGAGACACTTGCTTTTGCAGTCCTTATGTCTCCCAAAGCTGCTGTGGTGACAGCTCTGGCCTAGTTAAAATAAGAAATTCTTTCCTGGTTGATTGTCAGAGTGTAACTGAGTGGGGTTATTCACTGAGGAAGGTAGAGTTATACTTGGTTGCATTACTGGGTTGTATGTACAATGACCTGCAAACAAAAATTGGGCTGTGTTCCTTGTAAATGCCTGTGAGGGGCCATTTCAGCCAAGAGTTTCACGGGACTCCATGGCTAAAAATCAAATCATCACTTTGTTTTCTGTTTGCAGACAATTTCAGGGAAACTGGGGGCAGGCAGCCCCTTACTATTTTCAGCTTTTGTCTAGACTGCGTGTGACTCGTGAGGGTTAGCACTGCTGTGGGTCACACTAGGACCTGCAGGCGCTCAGTGATTATGGTTACATATGTCATGTAGATGGTTTTGGGGATTATGAGTACCTTTAACAAGAATTTTTTATAAAACTTGCATTCAGTGTTTTAATTAAAATGATGCTGTAGCTTTCCATGGTCATCTGTGTGACAGCAATAAACACTTGACTGATTGCCTGTCTCACTAATTCAGCTGGACACTTGTCAAAATAATCTAAGATCTTTTCATATGCAAGAGTAAAGACATCTGACCATCCAAATTTTTGTCTGATTCATTTTTTTTACTTGAGCACAGTCAATTCTTATTAGTTTGCTGAGTCAAAGATGTGAAAATGACCTATCATGTCATTTTGATGCAATTTGAATTACTCCTTCAAAATAAAAATCAGATCATGGAATGGATGGTATTATGAACACTTCATAGCCCTTTGTTTATTGCTTTCAGATTAGGCTTAAAACATTAGCCTTGGTCTAGAAAGCAACTGGTGGACACTGTTAACAGCCATGTCAGTCTCATAAATTACATTTTTGTAGCCTTTTAGTCAATTGTTCCTTGATTTAAGCCACATAGTTAAGACGATGCACAGCATGTAATACTACTGTAGTTGTTCCTCTTTGAACATAGGTTCCTTAAATGTTGTAAATGATATTTGGTGGCAGTTCTCATATTTGTTAACATCTAATAGTGTAATAATTGGAAGTACAGCTCTTACGTGGAATCATACAATGTTCCTTTTTATTATTTTCTTCTCTCCACTTCTCAAATATCTCTGCAATTGAGTAACATAGATGGGTACTTATGTTTCTTAATTGTAGGCATCGGAATTGTGCTAAAGTTAAACTGGTATCCTCATGTCTATACTGCAAGTGGAAGACAGCTACACCCCCCAGAGAGCAATTCAGTATCAGACATGCTGAATTCCCTGCTGATATGCAGAAACTGGTCTAAAAGCAAGAATCTAAGGTTGATGTCTGAAATTATGCAACACTTCTCCAGGAAAAAATATTACCAAAGTAAATTTTTTTATGGTTTAATGCTAAGGTCAGTTTGCAAAATTAAGTCTGCTGCATGACAGGATCTAAATGGAATGAGCTGAGTGTGTAGGAGACTGTTTAGTGCACAGGTTGTAGGAAGTGTGTCTGGCTGCTGAATAGGTGCCAAGCAATGTCATACTTGGTGCTCTTTGTGGTAGCTGTTCTGCTAACAGCCATGCAAAACCCCAGACTTTGGGGTATCAGAAAAACATCTTCCAGAGTATATGTGCAAAGTTAGTGCTATTGGTTTAGCTGGCAGTGGTAACTGAGTCGTGGCAGGAGAGACTGAGATGCCTCAGTGAAACTATATAGCCTGAATATAGTCACAACTTGTATATTTAAAGCATCTTCTAGTTTGTAACCACCAGTATTGGTGCCTGCTGCAGGCCAATTACTGAACACAGAATGTAAAATTTTATGCATAGTCTCCATTTTCATATTTGATGAGTTAGACCTTGACAAAGAGGTATGAGGAGGAGCACACGAAGGATCTCTATTACGAGCAGTAGCCTGTAGCTGTATGTGGTGCAGGTAGCCCTCTTTCTCCAGCTGTGGTGCCTCTCTGGGTGCTGATGTTGGCCAGCTCTCCATACACTGGTTTTGGAGGGTGCACGTGCTTCTGGAATCAGCACACAAATCGCTGCACAGTGGAACCGTGTGAGTGTCCTGCCCTTCCCTGGGCAGTCAGGAGGCTCCTGTGTGGCTAAGACCAAGCCAACAGCTGTGGCCTATTTGCATGTGTATTTTCTCAGACCAAAAGTTACCTGGTAGGCTCTGTACTGCCCACTGGCTCCACGGTGCATGGCGCTTCTCCAGGAGAGTTGCCCCATCCTCAGCTTCAGGGGTTATGGTGGAAGGAGTTGCAGTTCTGGATTTTTAACCAACCAATTCCCGGGTTTTGGGGAGCACAGCAGACAGATGATACATTGATCTGAAATTTTTCATTCCAAAATCGGTCAGTGGTCTTAAACTTTTTACCAAAGGGGGCAGAAAATGACAGATCATCCAAGCTTTCCAAAGAGTTATTTAGGGATTAGAGGAAGGAGGAAGTAGAAGCATTCCTTCAGGTTTCACCACCAAATGCCTTTTGCCAACACTGAAACTTGTGCTGTTTCTTGTCTGACTCTGCTCTGCAGAGAAACCTTGCAGGAGGAATTCAGGAAACTGGTCTCTGTTGGCTCAGTTTGAACTGTTTCTACCTGACAGACTTGCATGCAAGATGTACTGGACCTTGAGTGAACCTTCTAAAAAAACAAACCCCATTCCTACTTTGATATTATAAAGTAAAAAAATTGTGTTAAATGTGTGTTTCTGGTGAGAATTAATCACATGTTGAGTGCCTTGGTTGAGGGATTTTTTAAAGTTATGTAGGCACAGGGTTTTTTGTTGGTTTTTGTTTTTTTTTTTTTTTTTTTTTACTCTTTTTTTTTTATAGATTTCGTGACCAAAATTAGC